>CAHIKZ030002755.1:1122500-1140000 GCA_903632075.3 Acanthosepion pharaonis | reverse complement strand
GCAAACGACAAAACTGTCCTACATTTGGTTATTTCGTTATTATATTAGTCACAGATCTAAGCCTTAGAACATATATACTCACCGTCAAAAATCTTCTGTTTACATAGAAAGTTGCTATGCGACATTAACGGTTGCGGAATAGCAGACGCAGATCGTATATTCGCAATGCGGTTCTATAACAGCGTACATGACGATGTGAGAGAAAGAGAGCAAGAGAATCATAAATTTAAATGTATTGTAATAGGCTGTGACTGCTTTGAAACGTAATTTTTTTGCGTGTGGGTTGCTTTTTTTTAATGCAGATGCCCTTTAATATTTTAAGGCAGTTTTTTATATTAGTATTGTTGTATTACCAACTAATAATCGTTTAATGTTATGTACATGACTATGCTTTTTCTAAGAAGTGCTGTTTAATGGAACTACAATCAGAAACGTTACGGGTGAGACTTCGGTAGAGCGTGATTGTAGCAAAACCAATGTATGGACTAGGTTTATTTTATTATATATAGCATTAAAAATGACGGAATATATTCTTTGAGATGGATATTTTTTGTCCTATTCTTCTTGAGAAAGTCTGCTTGGAGCAAAAATAATCAAAACGGCGAAACTGATAAAAGGTTAAAAAAAGCTTTATGTACACCCCTTAATGTACAACATGCATTACACGATCACTCGGAAACATATTCCATATATATATATATATATATATATATATATATATATATATATATATATATTTATACACGTTTCATTAAATAATAAAGACAAGTGTTGTCTATTTATTTTATGTAAATTTTTCGTATCTTCTGATAAGTTTTATAACATTATCATTAACCGAAAAAAAGAAATTCACAATATTTATCCATTATTATTAGTGAATTTCTTTTTCGGTTAATGATAATGTTATAAAAACTTATCAGAAGATACGAAAATTTTTACATAAAATAAATAGACAACACTTGTCTATATTATTTAAAAACGTATAAATGAAATATATATGCTAAATACATAAATATATATATATATATATATATATATATATATATATATATATATATATATATAGTTAAGTTATGAAGAACTTGGTAATCCGTATGGGTAATCCCAAGGAGGATGAAATCCTGAGAGCTCAATGTAAATCAAGAGCTAAGGACTCTGGTGAAATAAATTATTATAATGGTACCTTAAAGTAGTCTGTTTGTCTTTTATATATATATATATATATATATATATATATATATATATATATATATATATATATATATATATATATATATATATCATTTCACACACACACACACATATATATATATATATATATATATATATATATATATATATATATATATATATATGCATTCAATATCAAGGATTGTCTATTTTCATGAAAAAATATCACAAAATATAACTATGCCCTATATGACACACGGTTTCGTACATCTGTGTTGGTGAATTTAAAGCAATGTAGAATATTAACTGCCTTTTAATGATGAATCTCATGGATCAAGAATGAAAATAACATTGCCTCATATCGTCCGTAGTTAAGTTCGACGTTTTACTGGTCGAGCCAAATATATACTTATCGACTTGCGTTCAACTGATGCTAAAATGGAATAAAAATAAATTTATATGAAAACATTTGCTATGTTGAGACTGGGGATATTTTGAATATTCATTATATTGCGCAACATTTGTTTATCAGAATAAAAATAATCCGGTTTTACTAACAAAAAATATTAAAAAAAAGAGACTGTATAATACATAGTAACATGAACATTTTAAGAATTGTTGGTAATATTAACCGTTTCGATGTAAGGAATTATTTGGTATTCATTGACCGAGAAGCTAGTACCGCTTTCGGTTGAGGTTTTTAAAACCTTCCTTTTCAAATATTTTTTAGTGAAACTGGATTCTCAGTTTCAGTAACTGATATCGTCCTTTCCATTAGTGATTGGACTTTCCTTCCCAACCTTATATTTGAAGTGGAGTGGAATATTTGCATCTTTTAGTTCCATGTGCAATTCATTTTAGTTGTTGCTGTTGTTGCTAGACGTCAAGTGATATGGTTTCTGTTATTTTGTAGAGTTCTTTGTTTTTAATTCTGTAGTCCCAGTTCAGAATGTTCAATGAAGTGTGATCTTTGCCAATACCCTGAGACATTCCTCGCCAAAATCGAAATAAGCGATTCCATACAGTTAACAGATTCGATCATTCTGAAAGGATTTTACGACAAGCATGACAAGGATATTAAATTCTCGATCAGAAATTCATTGAATATGTGTTTCCAACTTGGGTCTAGTAGTCAATTTGCAAATTAAATCTATAAAGGATAAATTAAAACAAAGATAAAGACCTGACTATTTTACTGCATATATTCAAGTTAGTATGATGTTTTGCACATAAGTTACATACATCTGGCTTTCTTGAAGTTCATTGTTTTCCTTCCTTCCATTCGTTATATTAATTACATTTACACGCTTATATATTTTTTATAATCCAGGAAATAAACGTGATAAAGCTGGGACGAAACCGGCTGTTAATTTTTAGCTTTTAAAAAATTTTGCTTATTCCTAGCTGTCGTTAAATTTTGTACGCTAAAAATCTTACTCCAATACATATATATATATATATATATATATATATATATATATATATATATATATATATATTTATTTAGAAAAATATACAGCAAAAACAAATAAAAATCTTAATATGCAATTATGTTGTATTAATGCTAATATAATGTCAACGTCGGACGTTTCGGTCTATTTTAGGCCATCATCAGGACGTATTTATAAAACATAATTAACATTAGAACATATTCAAATTCAACATGAAAAAGACCATGGACATAAGAGCACAACTAATCCAAACAGATAACTGATGATGGTCGAAAATAGACCAAAACGCCCTACGTTGACATTATATTAACATTAATACAGCATAATTGCATATTATGATTTTGTTTATTTTTTTCTGTATATTTTTCTTGATACTGTCGGATCTATATCCATATATTTGCACACACACACACACACACACACACACACACACACACACACACACACACACACACACACACACACACACACACACATACACACACACATATATATATATATATATATATATATATATATATATATATATATATATATATATATAAAGAAATATAGTCTGAAGGTGTGCTATATTTATGGGATAAAGTGCTCAATATCAGAGATAGAGCGTGTGTAAATATAAAGTGAACATAAGTCATATATATACGACAGTCTGTTTCATACTATAATAGAATACCCACAATGCACCACTTTTTCTCACTGTTATATATAAATACGGAGAAAATAACAGGTGGCCTGAATTGATATAACATGAAACAGACTGTCGCCCCACTAACACCTATATATTATGTTCACTTTTATATTTATATATATATATATATATATATATATATATATATATATATATATATATATATATATATATATGATCAGAATGTCTAGTTACTGTTTATATGGCAAAGGAGCTAATGTACGGAGTCAAGTCACTTGACATTGATTTTCAAAAGTTATTTATAGTGCATAGCGTCTCGTCAACCTAACAGTCCACAGAGATTCCATCACTGACCAAGGCAGTTACAGTAGTTTTAGGTTAAGCACAATACTTCTCAGGACACTCAGCCACTATATTCATGGGAGCTCTACCCTAGCGACTTTTTCCTCTTTCCGAATATCATATTCCACTTGAAACGAACAAGATTTCAAGACGTCGATGCAATCCAATAGGATGCGACCAGACAGATTGGATTTTCGTAAGGAGCGATTTGTTTTGCTGACCATAAAACAACTGTAGTCTAAATTTAATTAGTTGTAAACACAATGAAGCATTGGGTTGTGTAACAAATTACATACGTTTTTTGTTTATTAATGCTATTCCTAATAAATAATATACAATTATATTTAATTCAGTTATATATTCATTATTCGCAATGTTCTTTGCCGCTAATTAGGAAGTTGAGGACAAAAAGTTGAACTGCAGTTTGTGTGTGTGTATATATATATATATATATATATATATATATATATATATATATATATAGAGAGTGACAGATGGATAGTTCAAACGATCAGATATAATCAACAATAATTGGCGGCGTGCAAACACAGGTGAAGCAAATATATAATCATCAAATATATTCATGAGGTGATATATATATATATATATATATATATATATATATATATATATATATATATATATATATATATATATATATATATATATATATATATATGTAGGCACACACACACACATATATAATTTTATGATTTTATCATAGATCTGCTTATACATTTGTTGTTAACTACTTAGTGACTTAGCGCATATCTTAAGTCTTGCCAATATCACATAAATAATAGACTACTCTTTTCTGATCGTGAAAAAGATAGAAAAAGCATATCAAATGCACTGTTTGATTTCAATAATTAAAAAGAAAGAGAAGATGAGATAACGATACTCTATATTTAATTTCTTCTCCAGGGGAATGCAAAAACTTATCAATTTCAAATATTTTCCTCTATTCACACATAAATTCTTAAACAAAGACCTCTCTTCATTATTAAATATTGATTGCAATATATTTTAACGCTGCTAAGTCCAAATATCTAACGATGGAAGAGGGGTATTTTCACTCAAACTAGCATGGAACTTATTCAGTCATCAATATAAGATTTAAAAGTCATCAGAATATTCATATAGGAAAACTGTGAAATTTCCAGTTTTTTCTAGTTATTTCTATAGGAAAATTTCAACCGGACAATGGATTTTATCAGTTATTATTTATTTCCAACATCTACATTTTTAAATCTATGGAAAATATGAATATGCAGTAGGTAAGCATTAAATAAAATTCTGGAAAGAAGCTTTTTTTTTTATATTAAGTATGGAAATACTTTTTCCCATTTTTTACGTCCTCGATCTGCCTAACAAAATGTAAGCAGTAACCAGTGAAAACAGAATTATTTGCATTAATTAACAGCAAAAAAATTCTGTTGTAAAATGACATTAGCACCTGTGATACGACCAGCCAGTTGCTAATAAATAAATAAAAAAAAAACAAAAAACTATTCGATTTTGATCGGACGCAAAGGCAGAAGTGATATATCTCTGTTATTATCATTGGATCATCTATATAAATCATATATATATATATATATATATATATATATATATATATATATATATATATATATATATATATATATATATATATAGCAATGAGAAGCCACGTATTTGAGGACAATTTGAAATATCATATATATGTATAAATAAATAAATACTTTCATAAAATAAAACATTATTATTTTTAATTTGAAACCTTTTCACTCTCTCTCTCTCTCTCTATATATATATATATATATATATATATATATATGTGTGTGTGTGTATGTGCGTGTGCGTCATCATTTTCCATTTGTAAAGGCTACGTGTAACCAGAAGGTGTTTCTTTTCTTGAATTTTCGCTTGTGAATGTCTCATGATTGATGATTTTCAAATAATTTTAATGTTCCAAAAGTGAAATTGACTGTCAAATATTACCTTCCGCCTTCTTAGTTCCTGTTCCTTTAAGTGTGGAATCACACACACACACACACACACACACACACACACGCGCACATATATATATATATATATATATATATATATATATATATATATATATATATATATATATATATATATACTTTGATATTGTTCTTTTTCATTAGATAACAGAATTACGTTTGAATTGAATATGATCTCTCTTTAATGTTAAGATATATTTCTCTCCTTAAAAATCCTTATTTACATACTCTAATTATTAATCATTCGTTAATCTCCCCCAGGCTTGTTTATAGTCTACATCTGTGATGGACAAACTGCGGTCCGCAGGCAATCTGAGGCCCGATTGACATTCTGAATGGCACGTCTAATTTCATGAAGAAATTAACGTTTATTAATATGTTTGTTTGTTTCCTTTCGTTCTCACTTGCTCACCGATCCGTAGCCTCATACATAAACAATGATTAAGTAAAACGTGTCTTGAATTTTGTAAGATTGCTTTGAAGGTAACCTTGTCAGCATTTTAAACCATTGGCGATTTTTACACATAAAGATCATAAGTTTAAACACCTTCTACTTCGGAAACGGAAACTTTAATGATAATTTTCGCCAGTGAATAAATATACTTCGTTGAGAATTTTTTTTCATCATCAAATGAATAAATTAGAAACTAATCAAACACAGCTGTATTTGATACTCATTATTTCTTCATTGATAATATTATATTTTGACATCAATTTTTTTTTGAATTATAAAAGGAATGGATCTTTTAAAGAAAAAAATAACACCTTTCTCCATTTCCTATCCGCATGCTCATTTGTTGGGAAAATGGCTATCGTTAATAAAAAAAAAAAATAGTTGTGCGGCTCGACTTATGATGCACTGTGCATCATTTGGCCCTCTGTTCGAAAAATGTTTCCTATGCTTGGTCTACTTCCTGACTCAACAACCTTCCTAGTGTTGATAAAATTGCCCAGATCCCTGTTCTTTGAACAGGTTAATAGAAGTATATATTCTCACCTATCGTCAGTTCCACACTCCTTCCATGTCTAATGAACTTGTGTAGCGTATCTTTACTTGATCCCATTCGGGATATGGTTTACCGGTTCGTTCTCTCTTCTACCACGGCCATAATTTGTCTTAACTTTTCGGTTGTTCGGTTTCATTTGTTTACGGCAATATCAACCTCAATGGGTTATTTAATGCCGGAAAATATATTTTATTGCTGGTAATATTTTCGTTCAAATGACATTATATTTGGTAATATCTTTTTTTTTTCTTAAAATTTACTGCTGGTAATTGTTTTTTACAATGTATTTCTGGTATGCATTAAAACGTATTTTCACACTTTCATAGTGCTTTCACCCCCGTTTGGGTGTCAACTATTTGCCCATAGCTGGGACCCTTATAGGTGCTACCAACCGCGGGTCAGGGTGGACCTGGGAGCATCAGCAACTGAGATGTGGTTTTACGCACCTCAAAACCTCCTGATCAGAGGCCTTGCCGTTGGATGTAGTTTATCATCTTACCCAGGACGTAACTTTTCGGTGACATATCTGTGGTTTTGATTTTCTATTATGACGGGACCTAGTTTAATGGCTCCTGCGTCCGACTGGTCATTAGGAGCCTGAGCTCTTTAGTAGCGCTTGGAGTGGCTGCTTTCATCAACAGTCGCATAATATCGAAGTATTTCTAGTACCATGTCGCATAGGTGTCCCTGCACATATTTCTGGTTGGCAAAAATCAGGCAACATTATGTTTTCTTCTCAGCAACGCTCTGGCTACTTAGTGTTGCCATGAACGAAAGATAGTAAGAATTATGGTGGACATTTTCCTTCTCCCTAATACAAATCTCGCGTAACACATAACGAAAAGAAATACAAGTAAATTGAAAACCATCTTACCCACCCCCTCAACCTTTCTTTCTTTAATATTCTTGGTATCCGTTCCAATTTCTGCTGCGTAGAATATTTTCCCTGGAAACGGTCGCCAGATATCTTTGCCTTTTGTGAAACCAATTTAAATTCTTTCATTGCCTGGTTTCAGGCTATCTTTTCCTTTGCCGAAAATATTCCAATATTCATATGCATTGGCTTTGGTTTATACATCCAGGATGATTGCCAAAGAATTGTCTCTCAAGGCCCCAGACAACTCTTTCATGTGCTTCTGTCTTTGATTGCTTAACACTGTTAGCTATCTGTTTTTCCTTTATCGCTCCCCCGTCTTTCCAGGAGTGAAGTATATTACACATAATTTCTGAATGTATAAAAAAGGTACTCACTCTCCTTGAATCTGAGAACATCTTTGACTTCAGTGAATTTAATGCACCCCATGATATATGGCTTATTCTAATGTTACTTATGCTGCTGGTATTCAGACATTTAAAAGTTCCATTAACCAATTCTTTGCTTAGAACTTGAAAATCCCTACTTTTTTCCTTAGCCAAACCGAGCAACAATCCCCTCTACTTGATTTATTTCTTATCTCCTATCATCATTCTTGCCGAGCTACGTACCACTGCCCTCTTGGTAACACGAACCACTCTGTGGTAACAATTGATATTTCGTTCCAGTCATCTATTAAGCAAGAATCCCCTATACATTTGACCTCGTTCTGATACCAGCATGCTGATTGGCTCTCATTGCATGGTATTCTTCGTGACGTCCCATTTGACCGACATCTTTAACCATCCTATTGAGAATTGCGCATTGGAGTTTTCTTCTTGGGTCATACCCGGTACGGACGCTTTCATTTCTTCTCGGAATTAATAGGTGAAATCTCAATCCTTTCAGTGGCTCACATCAATATAATCGACCGCTAAAGAACACAGAAAATACTATTTTCGGCTATACCTGCGTAATAGCTCCCTTCACAACAAAAGCCTATTCTTTGTTGTTCGGAATAAATGTAACCGAGTCCTTAAAGAAGCTAAGTCCCTTTTTGTCGAGAGAATGATGCACTACATTGCATCTAACAACTTTGGCACTCTTGATTACTGGCATCTCTGTAATAATGTATTATATAAATGTAAGGTCTCTATTCATTCCCGCTTCAATCAATTTGAGGTGTTAACATCATCAGCTGATAAAAGCGAATGCTTTGCTCGTAAATTCTCTTTACACTCAACTCTTGACGCATTTAGATTATGTTTTAGAATATGTTTTCTGCTATTATCTATAAACTAGATCGCCACAAAGCATATGAATCCGAGGGTATCCCTCTAATAGTCATTAAGAAGCGTGATCCCGTACCGGCCCCATATTCTCTCTAAAATATACAATGAATGAAAGACTGAATCCTGCTTTCCACATATCTTCTGGTGCATCTGCTATTCACCTTGATTTCCTTGATAAAATCCAAAGAAGAATCAGCAATATTATCAGACCTGATCTGGTGGCTAGGCTTTAGTCAAATGGCCACCGCCGTCAGCTTACCTATCTCTGTCTTTTCTATAAATACTTTCATGTTAATTGTTCGGATGAGATCTTAGCTCTGGTATTTGAACATTGTTTTTATTTATTTAAGCGCTGTACTAGACTGGCGTCGAGATCTCATCAGTTTACAGACGTAAACGTAAATTCTATGCAAACAGTTTCTTTTCTCGCACTTCTGGCTTGTAGAACTCCGTTCCTGCTCCATTTATCCAGCCATCTTTAATCTACCAAAAATTAAATGCAATGGTAATCGTTATATAATGTCCTCTTGATTAACTTTTTTTTTTCTTCTTGCTCATTCTTAATATGTGTTTCTATTTCTCCCACATTCAGGACCCTATTGTGTTTAGTGGCTTTACCGCGTTGCTTTGGGTGAAACCTATTTAAAAATATATTACAAAGTCTGTATACGTATATTTATGATTCTCATCAGTGATTTGGCGTATTAAATATATTATTTATTTATTTTCAGTTTGGCGCTCGACATGACAACTAAGGCACATGTTGCTATGATAGCATCGGAGAAAGCTTTATTAATTGAAATCACCTAAACATAATTTTACAGAACGAATCGGTAAGTCATACAATCCATTACATTTCAAATTTATTCTAATTTAAGTTCAATTCTTCAAGCCCGTAGGAATATAATTTTAAATAGTCGTGTGTTTTGAAAAAATATTTTAACCATGGTTCCAATATTTTGCAGTAAAAAGTTTACATAATGTATCAGAAAAAAGGTGATTTGTTTTACAGACTGCGTAATCTAACCCAAAATGTAAAACTACCTGTCTGAAAACTCGTGAATTATGGAATACAGAGAATGATATATTGCCGTTTTTAAATGTTCAATATCCGAGCGAAACTCAATAAATTGAATAGCCAACATCCGACCCGCACGCAGTTTCTCAATGAGGCGAGACAGCGAGAGGAAATGAAAACCTACCCAATGTTAATGTCCTGAAAACCTCTTAATAATAATAATAATAATAATAATAAAGAAGAAGAACGAGTAAAAATACGATTTCATGGCTATACAAATGCCTTAAATTAAGATTAGATGACTTCTCAAATAACAAGCAGTTATTAAATCAGCGATTGTATTATTGATATTTAAATATATATAGTGTGCATGTCTTTTTCTTAGCGTTGTGGATGAAACAATTTTGATATTGGAGGTTGGAAATGTGTCCTCTATAGATATTACATGTCCCGATAAATATTGAGGGGTACAGATTTTGACTGCTGGTAACAGACTACTGTAATAATTCCCGATTAAAATCTGGTACCATAATGAGAATAGAAACTAATGAAGACTATCTTTTTGGTAGATGTTCTTTAATACTCAATGAAAGGTCATGGTTACTTCGATGTAGCATGATATCTAGGAAAAGAAATGACTTGTGAGTCTACGATCCATATGTAATACATACATATATATATATATATATATATATATATATATATATATATATATATATATATATATATGAAAGTGAACATTGAAATCTACACTCAGAGGCGACAGGCTGTTTCATGTTAGACGCAATCGTCAGGCCTATATATATATATATATATATATATATATATATATATAAGCCATAAAAAGACTAATCTGATTTTTAATAGTATCACGCATGATAATAAAAAAAAATGAATGACGGATAAGCTAATCGTTTTTTTTGTTCTAAATCTGTTAGGGAGATGGTTTTCATATTTTTATGTTAATTGTTCTCATGTGTGTCAATATTAAAAATAAGTTTTGACTGTTTATAGCTGTTATGATTTTTGTATTACCAATAAAATATTCACACACACGCGCAGATACACACGCCCATACACATACATATACATATATATATATATATATACATATATATATATATATATATATATAAATATATGTATGTGTGTGAGTTTGCGCGTGAGCATGTTTGTGCTTGTGTATGTGAGTGTGAAGTGTGTATACATGAAAGAAAATATATCTAATAAGTAATGGCATTTAAAATAATAGATAAATTTCGACTATTCAAACACAGTAGAGAGGTAATATTTATTTAATTATGTATATCCAACCCTAACCCACCACGGTTTCACAACATAGTGTAATTAGGATCTTTTTAACTTCACCGGAATAAAGGACCCGGTGAAGTGAAAAGAAATTGATGATCGCAGGTGCTTAAAATTCAATATGTGTCAATATATATATATATATATATATATATATATATATATATACTAGGACTATCCGTAGTTTATTAAATAGCACCAGCAGACAACATATTACATCCGATGCTTGCATCTATCAAATATCATGCAAAAATTGTGACCTAAAATATGTGGGTGAAACAGGTAGGTCCTTAAAATCTCGTGTTTCCGAACATAAACGAGATATTCGTCTCGGGTATTTTAATAATGCTTTAGTTGTACACACAACTAAAGCAGATCATAATTTCGATTTCGATTCCGTGAAAGTATTAAAATATTTTCATAATAAAAATCTCAGGAGGATTTATGAAGCAGGTATAATATCCATCTCACGCACGGTGAATACTAGACCTGGTTTCTTTAATATTTCCCTTTTTTAGCGAGATTGATGCTCGACAAGCATACACATAAGAATTTTAGAACCTAATAGAATTCTTTTTTTCATTTTCTTTTCATTTCAAAATAATCACAAACTTTTAGGAATACGTTATGAAAAAGCGTCGCCCATGTGACGACAGCGTGACCATGTTAGACGGAAGGCTGATCATTTTAAAATTTTCAGTTATCTGTTCTGAATAAGACTTGTGTTTTTATGTCCATCGTATTTGTCATATTGAACTGAATTGTATTTTTTGATGAATATTGTCTTGAAAAGGTTTATTAAACCGAAACGTCAGACGTCGACATTTCTTTCATTTTAACTACATTTAAGGATTTTGTTTGTTTTTTCAAAATTTCTTCATTCTGTCGGATTTATATCCATTTACACTTGCTTATATATATATATATATATATATATATATATATATATATATATATATATATATATATATATATATATATATATATATATATATATATATATGCATATATATATACATTATATATATATATATATATATATATATATATATATATATATATATATATATATATATATATATTACTGCTGTATTTTGTATCTATAATTTTGTCTCTATGTATAATTTTTTGTACATATTCGCTCTGAGTAAATCACAGTTAATTTCTTTTATATTTTTATACAACTTATAGTCGCCATGATGTTTCCGTTTGTAGAGAAGACAAACCATAAATAAATGCCATTTCGTTGTAATGCGTTCCGTTTTCGTCTTGTCTTTGTCCGAGTTATTCCTATCTATGTTAAGATACAATTCGGAATGGTACAACAAAACGCGTACCTTCAAGAATAAATATTTTCATGATTATATTTTTCTAATTTTTTTCCTAGCGAAAAAAAAGTGAATATTCGATCTAATTAAAGTTGTTTGAAACAGCATCCACGACGGTTTTCAGACGTAAGGAAGGGTTTTTTTATGATATCTATATACGCAATCACAATTATAGGACCTGTGCTCATTATTTCTTAAAGCAATGTTGCCTACGTATTATCTATAAAATGTTATTCATATAGCTTGCAAAAGCGAAGATTATAACTGATCTTCAGTAGACATATTGCTAACCAAAATTTCGGTGAATCTGACACTTTCAACTATATTCTACGCTACTAAAGAATTCGCTTTTTGCATGATGTTACACACTAATTCAAAAAGAATATCACAAATCTTTCATTACCTCCGTTCGACTACATTGTTCAAATAGTTCGATTCTAATCCACGTATGAAACAGTCTCTGATAAATTCGTTCTTTGCCCGATGTGTTGTCATCACTTGAAAGTCTCAGTGTCGATTAAGATTTTTAAGATACTGCGCTAACCCTTTTGTCAGGGGATTAGCTGGTATAAGCTAATACATGCCGGGAAAGATTATGTTTATTCTCGTCACAAAAATTCCATCAAAAACGTCCATAGCGTCTGGTACGCTTTGTTTTGAGAAATATTGCTATATATAGATACGGAAACATGGACTATTCGCAGGTTAAGTCTATCCGTATCAGTAATAGGAGTGGATAAACAGTTTTTCAGTGCTAGCAAGAATCCTTCGAATAATCATTTCCAATATTTCTAGGGGTCAGAACAAGATGGATCTGCAGAGTCCAAGTCGAGACTTTCTGGTTTAAGGAATTTTTTTTTTGTTTTTTTATCCATGATTATGTTCAAATTGTAATAAAAATCGGAGCCTTTTTCGGCTTAAAGTGACTTTATTGATCGTAACTGAAGAGTCTTGCTGTTTTGGCTAAAATGGCGAGACTTTTTATGCAAAAGATAAGACAGGGGAGGTAATCGGGTTATCTTACCCCACTTCCTATGACAATTTTAAAATTATCTTTGTTGCAAACGATAATACCAAGAATAAGTCTGTTTGCTGTTCTTGACAGACTAATTTCTGTAGAATTTCTCACTGTATTTTGTTTTTTTAAAACACAGACACACACACACACACACACACACACACACGCACACACACATATATATATATATATATATATATATATATATATATATATCCTTTGTATATATTTATGAAGACATACTACGAAATAAAATATAAAAGATTAGCAAATTACAACCTACTGAAGCAAGTTGATAGTCTCAAAGTTGGAAAAAAATAATGCCTGAAATCCCAATTTGAAAATCTTAGTGAATGTATGTATATATATATATATATATAAATATATATATATATATATATATATATATATATATATATATATATATATATATATATATATATGCACCAAGCATAGTGCTTAGTTATAGTTTAGATATGACTGACATTTTTATTTACAATGTTTTCTTTATATACCGTGTTGTTTTTTTTCTTTTCCTTTACATCAGATTTCTTTATTCCTTTTTCCATTTACAAACAAAGATATTAAAATGAATGAATTTACTTAAAAAGGATATTCCTTTTTTTATTATTTTAACAAATGATGTAAGTTGTTGCATAAATAATTTACCTTCTCTTTAGCTTTATTTGGAATAGCCAAACTTTATTCGGATCTTTTTTATTCAACAATAAAATTTTATCTGTAAAATAATAACATTTCTTAACAAATAAAGGCACAGTTAAAAAATAAAGTATTATCGATCAGGTGACAAAAGATTTAATTTATTGCTAATTGAAAATAACGAAGATAAAATTATGTTCAAATCGGAGATAAAAAAATATCAAAATTAGAAATAACATTAAAATACCTGAAATGTCTACTAAAAATATGTAAAAAACAGTTTAATGCAGGTCATTTGAAATGATAGAAAAATCGCTATGAACATTAGGGTAGTTAATTGCAAAGTTGGCCCTCTTTCAAAATACATTTTCACATTTAGAAATTCTAAAACCAAAATCAAGAAAAGAAGAAGGAATATAAAATCGTAAATATAAATGTATGTGACAAACTTATTGTAGATTTACACATTTTTTTACACATCTCCTCGAGGCTATACTTTTTTAGACCAAGCCTTGTTTTTTTTAATATTCTGGCTTTTTAACTAAATATTATAATTATTGGACACTTCGAAGTGCAGTTTTGACTAACATTTAAGAGTAAAGAAATTGTGATCGATGATTCTTTTTCCAATCCCAATTAATACAGTTTGTAATAGCATCACACTACCTGCATTCAGAAAAGAATACATCACTTTTCACTCGGCAAAATTAAGGATACAATCGGTGTTTTGTTTGGTAACCAATCTAAGAGATGGGTCGATCTCGATCTTGGCAATGCAAAAGTTACACAGACAAACACATATATATTTGTATCTCACTATGATCGATTTTTTATGAAGAAGATATTCGTACTGATTGGAGGTTCCTCCCAGCATGCGACATCTTAAGAAATTGCCTCAAAACCATGCTACGGGTTGATCCAAGCTGCATGAGTGAAATTGTGTAGACAGAACACTTGCGGGTGTTGAACTTGTTCAAATAGTTGATCACGTCAGATATCACGCTCTCTCCCAGAAACAGCATAGTTGCAGTATAAATCACAGGTGAGCTCTGTGGGTGTTGACCAAGCCTATATATATATATATATATATATATATATATATATATATATATATCCTTTTCTCTTCATTCACTAGCTTAATCACTAAAACTACTTTAAAAATCTACCACTACTCTGACCGTAGAAGTCATAACACAATTTACTTACTAGAATGCACACTATACTAGAAATAACATGTGGGAAAATCTGAATGTCTATTTCACTACAGAATTAATAATTATCGTAATCGGATCAAGTCGGGTACACACGAAAGATTATTACCTGTAGAACAGCATTTCTACTGAGAAAAACATGGTTTTAAAGCCATGCGAAATTCACTATAATTGAAAAAATAGAAATAGACAGAAAAGATAACATTCTATAAATTTCTAGAGGAACATGAAGACAAACGAATTTATCGCCTCAAAACACTTTGTTTAGTGTGTATACGTGTGAGACCTCAACACCAACGCAAACATGTATATATTAGCCACGTAACAAAATAAATAGAATTAATATATAACCACATAATTCAAGGCTTAACCGCATTTGTCACCAACACAAGACAGACATGCTTGCGGTGATGCTGAGGTCTCACACTTATACACGCACACATATTAATATATACACTTACAAACATCATTCATATTCCCAAAGGACTAAAAGATAAAATACACTTAACACACACACATTCCCTTTCCAGCAACTAATAAAACTGTCAAAATGACCAAGAAGGGAATTCTGAGTCACATGAATCTCAAAAGTTTAAAGCCTGTATCTTAAAAAAAACAACTTAAAAGAAGCTTTTGAGCAACCCTTATATATATATATATATATATATATATATATATATATATATATATATATATATATATATATATATATATCCTGCTGTCTTCATTCACAAGCTCAGTTACTAAATTAACTTTTAAAATCTACCACAAATTTACCTGTGGAAGTCATAACAGAATTTCTTTATTAGAATGGACACTATCCCGGAAACAATATGTGGAAGAACCTAAATGTTAATTCCATAAGAGAATTAATCATTATCGGAACCAGATCAAGTCGGCTCAACACGAAAAATTATTTACCTGTAGAACAACAGTTCCGACCAGAAAAAAAAACAAAACAAAACAAAAACATTATTTTAATAGCCAGGAAAAATTCACAATTATTAAAAAAATAGATATCTACACAAAAGATATCCTTAGAAAAATATTAAAGGAACATGAAGATAAATGGATTTTGCGCCTTAAAAAGTCTTTGTGGTCTGACTACACAGACTAAACAACACAGATAGAAATAATATATAATCCCATAGATCAACCTGCAGACAATTTCACAACTATAATAGGCAGACATGCTTGCAGAGGTGTTGAGGTCTCCCACGTACACACAAATATATATATACATACACATATCACCCCCACAAATTACTAAAGAATAACATTCAATTAACACACATAGAAACTTCCCAGAAACCAATAAAACTGTCAGAATAACGAAAGAAGGTATCAGAGACTCATGAAGCTCTCAGGCACTATTAAAAAATACAAAAAAAAAAACGGAACAAAAAACCCCCTTCAAAAAAAAAACTCATCAAAATTAAATAATTTTTATTTCCATCACTTTTTTTTAATTAGGCATTCCACACATTCTGATATTTAAAGATCTGACAGACATGGCGCAATGTTGTAAAAACCAAGGCGCAACTTTGCTGTAGATGACTTTACGATTATGGAACTCTAGTTATTTACGTCATAGTGAATAATTTTCTGCTTTGATCATATTAGTATTTTTACGTCAAAGTTGGTGTTAATCTCGTTACGGTGGGCAACCAATGCATTTGAAGTTTTATTTTGTAAAATATCCCTTTTGTGATCATATAATATTTTATTTAGATCCCTTGAGGTTTCTCCTATGTATTTGCATGTGACAAATATTACAGTCGATGGTGTAAACACCTCTTTTATGTTTAGCTTGAGGGAGAGTTTTTGATTTGGGATATTTTGTAGGCTTTTTGTTTCGAATTGAATATAAATTAATTAGTTCATTGGAGATGGATCAACAAAAAAATCAATAAAGGATCAATAAAAATCTGACGTCTCATTGCCAATCGATACTACTTCACATTCAATAATAATTGTCACAAATAAAAATTTGGATTCTGAAAGCGATTGCCTCTAAGTTGAATGATGACATGTATCTTCTTAGAATATCTCGAATCCAGTCCTTTCTAAATTATTTTACCCCACAAAAACCAACATAATTTCATTATATTGATGATACCCTACTTATATATCCTCGTGATACTGATTTACCTGTCCTAGGAGATTGTTATGGGACCTCAC
>CAHIKZ030002755.1:985000-1117500 GCA_903632075.3 Acanthosepion pharaonis | reverse complement strand
AAACTACATGCGGCTGATTCCACCAAATGCAGAGCAGAATCTTTGAACCATGGATATTCGGCTTTGCCGCCGATGTTGATCCATGGCCTGGGTTACCCCACAGTCTTCTATGATGAGGGTTATCGTAGTGTATCCAATTTTTATCGTTCGTCAATATACGATTCATAATATCGTTTCTTTTCTGCTGTTGAAGCATCTATTCGCAAATGACAAGACGCCGTTCGACGTCTCGCGGCCTCAACTCCTGTAGCACCCAATTGCCTGCCTTTTGAATCATTTCTAATGCTTTGAAACATTTTGAAACTGTTGTATGGCCGACTTTGAATGATTCTACAAGTTCAGCTTGCGACAGACATAAGCCTTCATTGAAGTAATACCTCCAATACTTCGTCTTCAAACGTTTTCTGTGCGCCAGAACACTCTTTATCTTCAACATTAAAATCATTGTTTTTGAAGCGTCTAAAGCAATATGTGCATGTTGTTTCTGACAGAATACGGTCGCTTTAAGTCTCAACAAGAATTCTGTGTTTTTGAGCTGCAAATTTTTTTTGAATAAATTAGTGCAGTAAAATTCACCTCAAATACACTTTCCTTGACACGAAATACATGTTTAACGCTATGAAAAACATAGGTTTTACATTTCGGCGAAATGACATACACTGAATTTCAAGGTTGCTTATAGTAATTCCTTATAGATGCGTTACCATCTGAAACTCCACGCACGCAGTTCTGAGAAGGCCATCTATTGGAAAAAAATGAGCACTTATTTAAGGTCCTAATATATTTATACACAAGAATCTGAAAACACGTGTAATGTTTGAATCTATACTGAAATTGTTATCTTTGTTTTATAAAAAAATTCCTTAAAATTACACCGCATTATTATAAACAAACTGCTCAGTTACGGCTGAATATTGATTTCGATCCTCACAAGTGCTCCACCCATTTGATCTTGTGTCACACGTAAGCTACCATTATTTAATCGCTATTACAAGCGATTTTCTATCGATTAAAATCAAATATTTCAAATACCAATAAATTAAGCAATGAATATATCCCTACTGGGAAACTGACACCAAAATGATTCGTAATTCACACAATTATGCCAAAAACGAATTGAAGAGTAAGGAAAATTTGCAGACAACAGCCATTCTAATCAATTTAATGCGGCAGACTTCTCTTCTGGGGTTTACCTTCGTAAATTATTCTAATGAATAATTAAATGCTATTATTGGAAGTGTTGGTGCTTGTATGCTTATATTATTATTTCTATCTGAAAAATCCAACTATTTCTTTTTTCGCCACCTCTTCGATGTATATAATGAGAATATTAATTATTGTAACTTTTTGTCTGTGTCAAAAAGTAGACATCGTAATTCAGGCCGCCAGCATTTATATTATGTTGGGTAATTTAAAAAAATATAATAATTTCTTACCACGCTTGAGATTTTCTGACAAAATAAAACAGAAACGAAGTATCCTGTTATAGAGTGACGTGCCAAATACAGAAACGAGGTAACTTGATATACAGTGACGTGTCAAATCATGGATTGATGCTGTGAATCGTTTAGGAAGCAGTATTGACCGTCGAAATGCAACAGTACGAGGTGAGAACAATTCCGTAATTGGTAAGAATTCTTGTGATATTAATATATGTTCGTTTGAAATCTGAACACCCTTCAGCCTATGGTGCGATTCTTCGGATAATTAAATGTGGATTCTATTGTAATAGACTCTCCCACAGATAATAAATAGCAACCATGATTCCTATTCTTAAAATTGCTTCAGTGTTCTCTTGTCGGGCAACGCTGAGTGCCGAAATATGTATCGAAATTCACAACAGTTTTCTCAAAGATAATTCTGAAAAATTGTAGACCTGTTGAATCGGTATTTTATAGTCTCCTAGAATAACTAATACATTCGGTGGTACTTTGAGTTTATTAATGTGTCAAATGATAAGAAAACTGTGAAACGTAAGGTTCAGGATTAAAAAAAAAAAATTTTATATGGATTAGTGGAAAAAAAAAACTATGAAATCTGAACACATCCCAAATAAACTACCAGCCTATGGTGCGACTTGTTTAGTCATGACCTTCGTCCGGGGGTAGACAGGGGCCCGGAAACCCGTTTAATCGGCTTCAAAAAGGCTATTTTTTATACCATAAAACCTATTCTATTGGGTAATAGACTCTCCACAGATAATAAATAGTAGTAGCGTCCGGGAGTGGCCAGTTGGGCTTCAAAAAGGCTATATTTTTGGCGTCCCGGAAAACCCACATCTTTGACTGCACACGGCGTCTCCGGTCGACCTCTGTCGAACTCTTCTGCGTAAGAAGAGGAACCCCGACGAAGCTTTGCCGAAGGGGCCTGAACCCGTTTCGTCCGGGGAGGTAAAACCCATAAAACCGGCTTGTGCCATATTCTTTTCCGTAAGGCCTGAACCCGTTTAATCGGCTTTGCAAAAGGCTATATTTTTTTTTTTGGCCGAGCCTACGGGCTCAAAAAACCCACATAAAAACCGGCCTTGTGCCATATTCTTTTCCGTGGGTGAGAAGATAAATACCCAGTGGCGTCCCGCGGTCTTTGACTGCACACGCCTCCTGTCGAACTCGAAGCTCTGCGCGTTGCGTTTTCGAGAGGAACCCGGACGAAGCTTTGCCGAAGGGCAAGGTTTCGTCCGGGGAGGTGGCGTCCCGCGGTCTTTGAGACAGGCCTCTGAACCCGTTTAATCGGCTTTGCCGAATGGCAATATTTTTAGGCCGAGCCTACGGGCTCCGAGGAAAACCCACATAAAAACCGGCCTTGTGCCATATTCTTTTCCGTGGGTGAAAAGATAAATACCAGTGGCGTCCCGCGGTCTTTGACTGCGCACGCCTGTCGAACTCTGCGTAAGCAGAGAGGAACCCGACGAGGCTTTGCTTTCGTCCGCCTGTTTAATCGGCTTCAGAGGAACCAGGAAACCCACATAAAACCGGCCTTGACTTTTTCCGAAGATAAATACCAGTGGCGTTGCGGTCGAATGGGAACAAAGTTTCGCCGAAGTGCCGTCCGGGGAGGTAGACAGGGCCTGAACCCGTTTAAAAGGCTCGGCTTCAAAAACCGGCCTATATTTTTGGCCGAGCCTGCGCACGGGCTCGGGAAAACCCACGAGGCTTTGCCGAAAACCGGCCTTGTGCCATATTCTTTTCCGTGGGTGAAAAGATAAAACCGGCCCACCCAGTGGCGTCCAGCGGTCTTTGACTGCGCACGCCTCCTGTCGAACCTGTCGAGAGGAACCCGGACGAGGCTTTGCCGAAGGCGGTTTCGTCCGGGAGACAGGGCCTGAACCCGTCTAATCGAAAAGGCTATTTTTTTTGGCCGAGCCTACGGGCTTTGCCCAAGGGCAAGTTTTGGCGTCCGGGGTCTTTGAGGTCAACAGGGCCCGAAACCCGAAGGGCAAGGTTTAATCGGCTTCAAACCCGTCTATCGGCTTCAAAGGCTTTTTTTGGCCGAGCCTACGGGCTCGGGAAAACCCACATAAAACCGCCGGCCTTGTGCCATATTCTTTTCCGTGGGTGAAAAGATAAATACCCAGTGGCGTCCCGCGGTCTTTGACTGCACACGCCTCTGTCAAACTTTGAGGAACCTGGACGAGGCTTTGCTGAAGGGCAAGGTTTCGTCCGGGGAGGTAGACAGGCCTGAACCCGTCTAATCGGCTTCAAAAGGCTATTTTTTGCCGAGCCTACGGGCTCCTTGTGCCATATTCTTTCCGTGGGTGAAAGAGACTGCAGAACTAAATACGAAGCAGGGCAAAGTCGTCCGCGGCCTAAACCGTTTAATCGGCTTCAAAAGGCTATTTTTTTTGCCGAGACCAACCGGCCTTATGGCGCCTTCCTCCTGTCGAACTCTTTGCCGAAGGGCAAGGTTTCTGGCCGCGGGCTCCGGGGAGGTAGTCCTGAACCCGTTTCGTCAAAAGAAGAGAACCAGCTATATTTTTGGGGGCCGAGCCTACGGGAGGCTACATAAAAACCGGGCCTTGTGCCATATTCTTTTCCGTGCTGGAAAAGGCCTGGTCTTTGAACCGCCTCCTGTCGAACTCTCTGCGTTAATCGGCTTCGTCCGGGAGGTAGACAGGGCCTAACCCGTTTTTTTAAAGCCGAGCCTACGGGCTCGGAGAAACCCACATAAAAACCGGCCTTGTGCCATATTCTTTTCCGTGGGTGAAAGATAAATACCCAGTGGCGTCTCGCGGTCTTTGACTGCGCATGCCTCCTGTCGAACTCTCTGCGTAAGCCCGGACGAGGCTTTGCCGAAGGAACCGTCCGACGAGGCTTTTTTTGCCGAAGGCTCGAGAAAACCCAAAAAACCGGTTTCGTCCCGGGGAGGTAAATACAGGCCTGAACCCGTTTAATCGGCTTCAAAAGGTTTCTATTTTTTGGCCGAGCCTACGGGCTCAGGAAACCCACATAAAAACCGGCCTTGTGCCATATTCTTTTCCGTGGGTGAAAAGATAAATACCCAGTGACGTCTCGCGGTCTTTGACTGTGCACGCCTCGTCTGTCGAACTCTGCGTAAGCGTAAGAGAACCCGACGAGGCTTTGCCGAAGGGCCCGGACGAGGCTTTGCCGAAGGTTTTCGTCCGGGGAGGTAGACAAAACCGGCCTGAACCCGTTTAATCGGCTTCAATGGCTATTTTTTGGCCGAGCCTACCGAAGGGGTTTCGTCCGGGGAGGGGGGCCTGATTTAATCCCAATAAAACCGGCCTTGTGCCATATTAGTTTCCGGTCTTTTGACTGCACGTTGGTGAAATGAAATATACTCAGTGGCGTCTCCCGTTAATCGCGGTCTTTGACTGAACACGCCTTCTGTCGAACTCTCTGCGTAAGCAGAGTCGAACTCTCTGAACCCCGGACGAGGCTTTGCCGAAGGGCAAGGTTTCGTCCGGGGAGGTAGACAGGGCCTGAACCCGTTTAATCGGCTTCAATGGCTATTTTTTTCCTATGGGTGAAATGATAAATACCAGTGGCGTCTACGGGCTCGGGGATAGCTTCCTCGAACTCTAAAAACCGAGGCCTTTTCGTGCCATATTCGTTTCCCATGGGTGAAATGATAAATTTCACAGTGGCGTCTCGTGGCGTCTCGCGGTCTTTGACTGCGCACGCGAACCTTCTGTCGAACTCTCTGCCTTAGCAGAGAGGAACCCAACGAGGCTTTTGCCGAAGGGCAAGGTTTCGTCCGAGGGGCAGGTGCCATATTAGACAGGGCCTGAACCTGTCGAACCCCTCTGCGTAAGGCCCGGACGAGGCTTTCAAAGAGAGGGCTATAATTTTGGCCGAGCCTACGGGCTCGGAGAAACCCACAATAAAACCGGCCTTGTGCCATATTCGTTTCCGTGGGTGAAATGATAAATACCCAGGGCGTCTCGCGGTCTTTGACTGCGCACGAACCCTGCGTAAGCGAAACCCGGACTCGTTCCAAGGGCATTCAATCCTGAACCCGTTTAATCGGTGGATCCGATAAAACCCACACTTGTGCAGTTTCCGGTGTTGAGCGGTCTTTGACTGAACTGCGGGCGCCTTTTCGTCCGAACTCCTCTTTAATCGCGTTATTTTTTTGGCCGAGGGGCTCGAGGACCCATAAAACCGGCCTTGTGCCACTTTCCATGGGTGAAGGGGCGTCTCGCGGTTTTGACGTCCGAACTCTCTGGGAGAGGAACCCGACGAGGGCCTTTTGAACCCTGAACCTGTCTAATTGGTTCAAAGGCTTATTTTTTGGCCGAGCCTACGGGCTCGGAGGAACCCACCCCGGACTCATATTAAACCTGGCCTTGTACCACTTTCAATCCTCGTGGGTGGATCGAAGGGCAAGGTTTTCGTCCGGGGTATAACCTGTCTCAGTGGTGTTGGATAACACTAGCAGATTCAGTCGATATCGGACATTTAAGTACCAACCATCACAACTAGATTGCTGCGTCATTAACTCTTATCTTAAGTTCCTAACGTTTTGTACGTCGAACCCTATTTAGGACGACTTATTGAAATACAAACCTCCACTGTGATAGCTAAAACTCTGGTGTTGAGCGTTCATCATATCAGACACCCCTAAAACCTCACAAATGATTGATTCATTTTCTACGGTTCATCAAGATTTTGCTGGTTATTTAAAGATAGATAATATTTTTAGATTGTAAGTATCTTTAGGGGAATAATAATAATAATAATAATAATAATTATAATCTGATAGAAGTATTTTTAACTAACACATAGCTGGGGGACAATTGGTGAATTAAAACCTTTCCCAAGAGGATTTGCGTGCAAGTAAATATAACATGCATACTTCTAAGTACTAACCAGGTTAAAACTTTCTTAACTTCGGTGATCTTACGAGAGCCGGTTTTTGTACGTGATGTAGACGTAAGCCAAATATTTGTTCTGAAACAATTGAAACAGTAGCACATCGAAGAAGGATTCTTTATATTCTGGCTGCGTCCTATTAGTCGTCGCCACCACTTCATGCGTAAACGATGTGTCCTTTATGTTGGTGTTAAATAAATAACCTATGTTTTAATATTCTATTCCTGGGAATAGAAAAGTATGAAAGTATGTCAAACTAACCTGCTGAATGTGCGCTTCTAATTTTCGGCATCGAATGTACATTGGATGAGTAACAGCGCCGCTTCCCGATAACTCTCTCTCTCTCTCTATATATATATATATATATATATATATATATATATAGAGAGAGAGAGAGAGAGAGAGATAGGGTACGACGGATAAATTGTCGTCTAAATTACGTAAAAACGAAAATAACACTTTCATCTCATTTTAACAGATATATTTACCAAAATTACACAAAAATATATTACAATAATAAGGAGTAAATTAATCTAATTATACCGCCATTGGCTTCACCCACGACCTCCGGACGACTTCGAAATCCCCTGCATGTTATCCAGACGGTCATGTTGGATGGGGAAGGCGGCCATCATCATATCATTTTGTTCATTTTAGTTGTTAGAAGGAGTGTTGTTGGTCTCTCACATAACTGCGCCCCACACCTAATAATCATGAGGTTTGAAGTCTGGGGAGTTAGATGACTACGTCTAATGAGTGAGGTGGTCGCAGACATTGTTCTGCTTGTGAGGGATGGTGCAGATACATGTTGCCAGACATAGGGTCTTCCAGCATCTTGACACAGGGCAGCATTACATCTTACAGGCAATTAACGTAGGCCTCCGTATTGAGTCTGCTGTCCTAGAGATCACTCCAAATACAATCGTAATCGCCACTAGGCACAGCCAACACTCTCTGAATGCACTGCACTCTCCTCAGATTGACACATATACACTCTGAAATGGCAAGCAGTATTGCATACCGTTTCTAAATTTCTCGCGGAGTGAATTGCTTCATGATGCTCTATTTCTGACAGACGGTGCCCAACTGACCCTAATATAAATTGCAGAAAAAACAAGAAAAACGAGTATATGCGAAAGTAAAAAATATATAAAAGCACCCTTTCTCTCTGTGTGTCTATATATATATTTATATATATATATATATATATATATATTTCTGTATATATATATATATATAATATATTTTCTGTGTATACGTTGTATAGGAAGGCGCATATTTTCTACAACATTTCGCGAACTTTCTGACCGGTACATGTAGCCAACACTGTTTAATTAAAGAACATATTATTTAGTGAAATAAGTGTATCCATTAAAAAAATAACGTATAAAGAGAAAATATATTAAATATCTGTGAGAATGTATCCATTTCCTATGATATATTGTTATTGTTACGTTAGGTTACGAATTCAGAGCAAATATGTTACGCCAATAATGACCGTCGAAGTTGTTCAAAGGCAATAATTCGTTCTTTGCTTTACCAGAAGTCCTCTTTCACTGAACGGGCATAGGTTAATGGTGGTTTCGTGTAGAATAAAAATTCGATTCTTGTCGATGGACGGAAATTTTTTCAGAAATTTCCCGAACATTCAGACTGGTAAATGTAATTAATGCTATTTAATTCAAGAATGGAGCTTTTGCTCAAATAATTGTATCCATAGATTATAGCGTATAAACAGAATATATATATATATATATAAATATATATATATATATATATATATATATATATATATATATATATGAAATGTGTTTCATTTATGCAAAATGGATACAATTATTAATCGAATGAAAGCAAACAGGAACTAACCTGTGAGAGGAATGAAATAAAATATTAAAAATCTGCATGTAGCTATCTCTTTTAAAGAGAGGTTATTATTTTCTATCTTTGACAACTGGCATGAGGAAGATTTAACAAGTTCCTAAACAGTAATGATCATACAAATTATCTTGGAAGTTGTCCTTGATTTTCCAGGTGTTTACAGAATGTTCACATTAACCTGAAATACAGAATGCAATAGAAATATTCTTGCAAAATTTTATCTGACAAGCCATTTTTTTACATATATCCGCACGATGTCTTATTGAACAGATAACTTTTTGTTGTAAATCTAATTTATATTTACAAATTAAAATTTTACAAATCTAATTTATATTTACAAATTAAAATTTTAAATGTGTAAATTAAACTGAAATATGTTGGATAATTTCTTAGTTTTCATTAGAAATTAAGAATCTTCAGACTGTAAGCAAAATACGTACAATATACGAAACATTGCTGGCTCCATGTTAAAGGATGTTATGAGTGTGTTGACTATCATAGTTCTATCAATATTATTTTCCATATTACATGTAAAGTGGCCTTCGCTGTTGGGAAACAAATTTGAGTGCATTATCCTCTGTTTGCACTGTGGTTTGCCCTGCGGTTTTTTGCATTTAGTTTGACTGTCTCAGAAGTTAAATTACGTTATGCCTTGCTATTTAATCCACAACTTGGAGAAAAATATGGTTGCCATAGCCATAACGAGTTACCGGAGTCATGTTCTTAAACTTGTCAGATCTAGACATATATGGATATCATGTACGGTACCCAAACAGTTTAGAAACATCTAAACTCTAAGCTGTATAGAAATACTTCTTCAGATTCGAGAGAATGAGGATTTACCTAGTACCGTTTTTTTTATTGAACGACGTTGACTGGTGCTATGGAATCACAAAACAAATAAATCTACCAAATAACAGAAACCATATCACGTGATTGCCTGAAATAGAAGCGACAGCCGTTATGGCTTCATCAAGACATTGACGAACCCCACTACTTCAAAGAAAAGATTAGGTAAGAAAATCACATAAACATTCAAAATGCCGATAACCGTCATTGAGCATGAGAGACATATTTTCCTGAATAATTGTTTTAATATAAAGATTATATGACATTCAGTCGAGAGAAGTAGATAGGTTCGTTTATCCTCCCATTCACATTCTTCAGCGTTTTTGAACAGAACTTGTTTTCTGTTTAGGATTGGATTTCCGGTTCCTTCTAAATACTTCGTTCTCTTTCACTTCCAATAGACACTTGCCTCTTAGTGGAATTGACACCTTGATTAGAATGACCTGATTGAAAAAGAAAATAAGTACCTCTGACTTTCGATCAGGCAATGTTGGAATGATTCCTGAAAACGTATCATATTTCCATTTCAGTTCCCCTGGTAGTAGCATTTATTTTTATAAGGAATTCTAAATTATTAAATGGTAGATGATCACAGTAACTATTTGGTTCTACTAAGATTTAAACAATTACTTCATGCCATCACTGGAAAGAATAATATTAATTTGGTAATCACCTATGCAAGAATTTAACTGATGATGCCTAGACTCCATGAACTTACCTCACCCCAGACATAGCCACTACTACTGTAGCATATATTCATATTTCTTATTTTTTACATTATTTCTGTCACGTATGATGATTGTTTTAGCATTCATATATTTAAACGAGATGACAAGAATTTTAACAGTCATTTTGTTGTTTTGTGCGACATAATTTATTTTAAAACTCTTACTACTTTTCCATATATGAATAATTTTCTCTAACTGCAGATATGTAAAAGACAAAATTTATAAGTGTAAGCCGATTTTGCTTTATTCATGCCAGTATATTGCATCAAAATATATATTTTACAAACCTCTATTATTGCAGCCTGTATCGACTGAGATAAGATTTTGTAGTTATAGAATGGAAAGAAGGTAATTGCAAGGAATCTCCGCTGTTGATGGAGTAAATTGTTAGATACGTGTGATATCGTTTTATAACTACGTATACGATTCAATTTATATACATTAAATGAAGATGAAATTATATTATATATTGGGACTCCCTTATGAATTGATTCGCACTGTCTATGTTTATTGATGATCATATATTTTCCCGTATTTCTTCTTTTGTTAAATTACAAATATTCAATTGATATATAAGCGAACATTTTTCTTTCGACATTTTTGGAAAATATAATTATTTTTGTATATTCTTATGGCTGGCTATTTACACATCAATCATTTCACTTGGTAAGTCTTCTTCTAGGAAAGTTGGTTCACCGTATCGTAGTAGACATATTTACTCGCCCGAATCGATCTTGCTCTGTTATTCAAAATGTAACGAAAGTTCATGCTACATCTGGGATGCTACTTCCGCTATTTCATAGAGTTTTTGACAGGAATCAAAGGCAAATCTGCAATGTCTTCAGTCATGAAGTAGTATCTCTGTTTCATTCAATTTCCCATCACATGGTAATTGTTCTGGTGATCTACTCTTCTTTGCTAGCTCGACTTGACGGAGTACGAAACTAGGTGTCATCATTTTACTGTTGAAATTGTTAAGTTTAAATGTAAGTAATCTTCTTATTTTTCCGTCACTCGCACTTCTCGTTAGTGAAACACACGTTTGCTTGCTTGCTTTCTTTGTACTACGATGTACAGAAACTTACATTCAACATTAATTGCCATCTGTCTCCCTGAATCATATCTTTTAATGTTGACCCTCTCCTAAATGTTTCCAGTTTCTTTCATTTTCAGTACCTCCTTGTATTAAATAACGTTTTAGCAGATTTTTATTTTTAGATGAAGTGTCTCTTTTCCTACTTCCAAGCAATTCATAAAAGTCGATTTTGATTAGCTGAGCTATCGTAGAAACGAGATAGACGAAATGTAGCGGCGATTTGTTTCTTACTTGTCAAGCGAATTAGACATGTTATTTTTCGTGTTCGAAACGGCTCCCCAATGAGTGGTGGGCGATCTAAGATGAATAGTTAAACAAAATATATGTCTACATGATTAATGAAAATAGTTAAATTAAAATTCTCTGTGTTGAAGTTTTTCAAAGCCGAACCGACGGGATTGGCGATCGCTGGCAAAGAAAAAAAAGCCGAGCTGTGATCTTTTACGGTTGTCGACATTGAGTCCTAGTTTTTTTCACCTTTTTTAAATTTAAATAAGCTAATTTTAAAGTATGTTAAAACCATATAATTTTTTACTAGCATCTAGTAATGTTGTACATTTAACACTTGCTTTTCTTTCATAGTTCCAGATTTCAGCAAACAGCCAGCTGTCTAAGATCTTATGAGCATCGACGCGCGTATACTTTCGTGATTACAAACGAAACAATGCTTGCATCGGGAGTTAACTGAAAGCAACCTTGCATAAACCAAAATTTTCAATTTTCCGCTGTGTCACGACTATTACTTTAATTCGGCTAACGAGAAATACAAAGTTAAGGATTAAGTCGAATCATCCGTATAGAATAAGGAAGCCACTCACATGTACTCGCTATCTTTCGTGTAGAGACAAGCTACAAACTACTTCTGACCCTTTGCCAGATGATCTATCTTATGCTAATACGCCACTGTTGCTACCGCTGGTTATAATGTTTTCTTCTCTGCGTGATACTGTAAATGTTAATCGAAAATTTGGTCGGCAGGTCTCCTTCCTGCTGATGAACCCTGTGCTCAACAAAGACCGTGTCAGCGGCGGCCATTTGCATTCGAAAAGGCTCCTGGCTCACTGAACCGTCATTTCAAATCGGCATTTATGAATTATTCAGTGGACTCTCAAATCGACATTTAACAAACAGTTACCTAATTGATTGCTCTTGATAAATCATTTCTTTTTGTTCGCTACTGAAACAGGGGAGGGATGCATAGGGATAAAATTAAAAGAGGTCATGCTGGTCGTATTCAATAGTTTTTGAATGTCTAGATCTATTATTCCTTTAAGTGTGCTTAACTTTAAAGTAAGTTAATAAGTTATGTTGATTTCTACCAATGAATGGCAGTTATTAAAAAGTAAAATGCACTTTTATATTACAGTAAATTCAAACAACTTTACATATTTGTTACAATAATTTACCAGTAGAAGGTACACGAGCAACTAGAGGTTTATAGAATAGTTTATGGTGATATGTGGGGAACAGAACAATTATCTCTAGACTTGAACCAGTCAAATATATAGTGATCGAGGAAGTATATTCTTAGGAGTCGGTTCGTA
Source organism: Acanthosepion pharaonis (assembly GCA_903632075.3). NCBI lineage: Eukaryota > Metazoa > Mollusca > Cephalopoda > Sepiida > Sepiidae > Acanthosepion > Acanthosepion pharaonis. The sequence goes on along the minus strand of CAHIKZ030002755.1, from coordinate 1,105,070 downwards.
AAGCAGCGGTTTGATGGAAGAAGATGCACGAATGAATGTCTTATGTTTCACAAATGTAACATGAAAGGCATGAAGGTTGTTTGCTGAAAGGTGAGGGCTATGATGCGTTTATTTGTGATGGTTGGAAATGGTAGAAGTAAGGAATGTAGTTCATCTGAACAATTTCCACAGAAATAGAGAAACATTATTCGCAGGCCAGTTTTCTTTCTGATATCTTCTCCTCTGTGTCGTATCGAGATTTCTCTCCAAAACGTCCCGTTATGAGTAGCGCTACGCAGTGTTTTTCCCTTTAACTATAAAATTCCATGTTCTGAAACCCATTTGCACAAATGGTTGAAATACCGATTTTCTAATACTCTGAAATCAAGCTAGTAAGAAGTTATGTACACGGATCCTAAAGAGAATAAACTTCAACCATATTTAAAATATGCACTCTTAATAAGGCTAATTGCATGTACCTTTGTTTGCATTTAATTTCACCAAGAGTACTTGAATATATATGATACATCGCAAATGATTCTAGGAAAAAGTTTGGCTCCTTGTACCGTTGTAGAAATGACATTTCTTTAATCTTTACAATAATTAGGTAAGAAATAAAATAGGGGCAACGAGGCCATATCTGAACAGAAGTCGTCCAATCCTTATGGTAGATAGTGGTGCATCACTCTTTTTTGACCCAGTAATTTCCATACAACTGTTGCAACATCGAAGCCTTGCTGAGTAATAAAAATTATTTTCTATATTACTAATAAGGAGTTAATCTTTGCTGGAATGATTTTCAGTTCCAAAAAATGAATGATATGATTTAAGTTTAAAAACGTCACACTCGACCAAATATGGTGTATTCCTATCATATCTGAGCTGGGAGAGTTTAATCCCCATCTTTGAATACTTGATAAATTTCAAAAAACATTACTCGGTCTTTTGAGAGATAACATATTTCCCTTTCTAAAGCTGCTCTCCTACGTACCCGACATCACAAGCCTATCGCTAATCTTTCGCTATTTGCATAGGAAATTTTCAGATGGCTTGCATTCTTTAGTTCTCAGACATTATACAGCCCAAACACACCTTTTTAGGCACAATGGATTAAATCACTCTTTTATGTTTAGTGTTTATTATGTGTTGTGTATTCAAGGATGAAATCCGGTACCAATAAATAACAAACGCCAAGAAGGAATATAGGAAAATAAATGTATTAATGTAATAATACAAACTGGTAATGCAGTTTAGTAGTTCCAAGAATGCTGGTTACTATCAATATATATATATATATATATATATATATATATATATATATATATATAGTCTTTGGTATCGACATATCACTGTTTGACTTCTTACTGAGTCTAAGTGCTTGCTCACTGTGACTCTTGCTCGTTACGTTCGTTCGGGTTCGTGCTCGTTCATCCTTCTCTCGTTTGCAATATTTAAAGATTCCCCCACAAGGAATGTATGTGGCACAAGGCCGGGTTTAATATGGGTTTCTCTGAGCCTGTAAGCTCAGCCAAAAAAATATAACCTTTGAACCCGCCTAGACGAGTTCAGGGCCTGTCTACCTCGGCAAAGCTTCGTCTGGGTTCCTCTCTGCCAAAGCAGAGAGTTTGACAGAAGTCGTACACGTAGTCAACCGTAGTCAATTCGATCGCTTCCGGGTATTCACTAGCAGTAGTATATGCATACCCTAGGTGAGTCCATTTGTGTAGAAAGGAGAGAACCCCTAAACATTATGAAAAGCGTTCCACTAGTGAATCTGTCTCACAAAGCCGCTACTTTGTGAATCAGACCCTTACATATTGTCTACACACTTTAAATCTAGGGTCAATCAAAATTTATCGGATATGGATTCTGAATCGGTACTTTCTTCTACCACTTATCTTCATATCACACAACTCAATCGTTAATCTAAACTTGAGTGGGTCTTGGCCTGCTATTCGGTGAGCAATATTAAACAAATAGGAATAAATGTTGTTTCCTGCGACCCGTCTTCCTTACCGTATTTCTTATATATTTAAAAAATTCCAAGGTCCCTTTTTTCAATGATATGGCTTATAAATTCAATTGTCTCTTTCTTATTCAAAGCACGCATTTCTTTAATAGTTTTATTCCAATTTTCCTGAAAACTTTATGTAACTTCGATTCTGTCTTAACATGTACACTTCAGTCACTTTCTCATCGACCTGATGTGGCTTCACTCTGTTTTTTTGGGTTTTTTTTTCTGCATATATTCTCCAGGTAACTGATCTGACGAGCTTTTTACCCTGGTGCCCTCTCTTCATGAATTTGAGCGTGCTACTAAATTGACCTGTCGGTGCCACTCTCTTACTGCCGAACTAGTTAAATGTAACCACCGCTTCTAATCCAATACTTACTTTTCTCGCAATTCTTGCATATGAAACTCCCTTCCCTTTGCTTACTTCCCTGAAACTATAGTCATCAAAAGTTTAAATGAAACCTTAATCTCCATCTTCTCTCTTCATGAATCCCGTTCATTTTTTATTCTTTCGTAAATCGCCCCATACACAGTCTTCTCTCTCACTTTCACTCTCTGTAACCGCCTTCATAATTGTAAGATTCCTGCCTTGTTTGGGGGAGAAATGATTTTAAAATCTCAAAGAATTCAATGGTAGTTTTCGCTTATCATTATTTTTAATAATATAACGAAACCACTTTATAATTCATCGTGGAATATAATAGTTTTGTTTTTTTTTTTGTTTTTTTATTGTTGAACGTTGCTAAAAATATTCTGCCTCATCTGTATTATTCAAATACCAACTAGAAAATACCAATATATTGAAAAGCTTAATTTAAACAGAATTAAATAAATTTAGCTTGATATTTAAAATAATTCTAATGGAATTTAACGCTGATCCCAAACTTTACAAGTTGATTTATTGATAGTCTAGTTATAGAATTATCAGACAATTTTCTCGAACATTTCGCGAAGTTATTCAAACTTCTATTGAAATTGTGTATTCTGTCTAGTTGTTGAATACTCACAGGTATTTTTCCAGTGTCTTGAATTACATGGAATCGCTGATCACCATTGAGACGGTATCCACTTAAACGAGTGACAATAGGAAATTGACAGTTTGACAGAATACACCGCATGTAGAACTTCCTATCCTTAAGCTATGAATCTTTACCCTGGTGCTTCTGAAACCAGAGAAGGACCGTTGAAATGCTGTGCCGTCATCATTTAATTGCCTTGCTCAGAGAATGCGTTGGCCAAATTCCGTCTATTTATATTCTGGCAACTTTAGACATGGACTTATACTGGCGCTAAACAATCACAAACAAATACCACGCCGTTTGGACAATATCAATCGAAAAAAATATGAGAAAATTTGGTTTGAGATGTAAAACGGAAAATAAAGATATAAACGAGATTTTAAATTTCTATAACGAGTGAGAGAAGAATGCACATGGAGTTATGGAATGGAAACCAGGTAATTCAAAAGAAATATCGCTGGAGATTGAGTAGATTGAACTATACGTGTGATATCGTTTTATAATTACGTATATGTTTGAAATTCGTTGCAGTATTTGAAGATAAAAGTATATGATACTTTGGAACTCCTCTATGAAGTGTTTCTCATTGTCTGTGTTTATTGATGATCATATAATGTTTCCCGTGTGTCTTCTGTTGTTAAACTAAAATGATTCATTTGGTATATAAGCGAACATTTTTTCTATCAACATTTACGGAAGAAATAATTTTTCTTATATTCTTTTTATTTCCCTTGCTAAGTATGCTGCTTGGAAAGTTCGTTCACTGGGTCATGGTAGATAATTCATTCCCCAGAATTCAACTTGTAATTTTGTTAAGTCTTTCGCCCACACATCTAATATTTTTGCTACATCTGGCCTGGATGTAATTTAGACGGTAAATAATGATATCAACAGAATTTTAGATTTCCAGAATACCTTAAGAAAAACTTTGGAAAAGACTACCATTAATATTAGAAAATTCAAATATATTGAGAAATGTAATTGCATGAAAAATGTTCTATGATATAAATTTAACCCGACATTAACTCTAATATTTGGGTGAATGGCGATCAAATATTTCCTGTGAATACCCCATCACCATTATCATTGAATCATTCTTCAAACAATCCTCGAAGTCTTTAATTTTATTTTTCAGAATATCGCCTGAATATTCATTGATCTTGAGCTCATAATCCTCGGTCTAAATCTTAGCAACTCTTCTCCAAATTAATTAGAATAACTGAATAATAAAAATAAAATACATTTCAGTAATACATTGCTTACATTACGCCGTACATTTTATAGATGAAACGTTTTACACATTGCATTTTATATTCAAGTATATATTTCAGTGAATGGATATTATTTATAATAATGCAATTTCCATTAATATTTATTAAATAATTCAAATATTTAATATGTACACCAACGACTGAACATCAACACTTTTCTGACTTGCACTTAATTTTGCAAAAAATTCCTACCAGGTAGGTAATTCTTTTCACGAGCGACGTAAAATAATATGTCAAAGTTCTACTTCAATTTAACGGCCTAAAATAAATGTTACATTTTTAATTTTTTTCATCGTAAATATCACCTTTACCAATGTTGCTCTGTCCATCAGGTATTCAGTGGTATCTCTTAGTAGAGGCGTTGGATCGGCGTGTGCATAATCTGAAACATGCGATTTTACGGAATATTCAACTAGGAAGCCATAGTGTCTAGTCTGCTTGTACTGGAATCGTGGAAAACCACTACAGGATATACTCTCATGAGGATGTTATTTATCAGCATCATTTTACGCATCCTGATGATGACAGCATCTATAATCGAAACGTAAAAATCGAGAGTTCGGAACTTCTGAGGCATCATTTATTTGCTGCGTGGTCTATCAATACCCGTTGTAATAATGTTTAAATGTAAGAAACGTATATAACTTCGACATTGATTTTATACCGTTTATTATAAGTTTATTTTACTCCACTTAAGTAAACGATTACCGAAAACTAAACGAAGGGTGATTGTAATGGTAATTTATAAAATTTTACACTTAAAATACTTTTTAGGAAAACAGGTTTCTCAAAAGCAGCAGCCTGTATAGTTCTTTCCAGTACTGATGTCTATTTCCTTCTTAACCTGTTCTAAAGGGATGTAATTTCTGCTATTTGGTAGATAACTTTTTGTGATTCTATATTCCTAGTCCAAAATGTCCAAAAAAGTGGAGTCTTTGAGAAGACTCAGATTTTACCCACTCATAGCCTTTTTACACCATTGATCTTAGGAAGGGTTTGTATACAGCTATGGAAGGCACTAAGTGATATAAAATATGGACATGTTAAAAAAAAAGAAAGAAATAATGCTGTTGTTGTTATTATTATTATTGTTGTTGTTATTGCTGTTTTTGATGCTGTTGATGTTTAAGATAACCATGAGTTAAAGATATTCTTCAATTTTATAGTCTTAAAAGTACGTTTTGACTGGAGAATGAAGCATTACTTTATAGAATGAAGATATTTGAAAAAAGATCGATGGTGTATATTTATTTTTGAAATAGTGGCCATAAATACACTTTCCGGAACTTCGGTTGCTTTTACTCATTGATTTGAGAAAGTGTTTGTATACAGTTGACAATGCAGATATTTCTAAATGTGTTTGGCGCCATGAATGGCTTCTATAGGGATGCATTGATCCTACGAGGCTATTTAAGAACATGACTCCAGTTTTCACGTTTTGATATCGTTGCAATTTGTGGTGTCGGACGAAATTACCTCTGACACCGACTATTCTATGATCAGATTTCTTTTCTATCTTTAATTTATTATATCTGATCCATACGCCAAGGTATCTAAAGTATTTAGTATTTAGTAATTTCATAACTTGCATTTTATGATGGATTTGGAGTAGACGTAATCACTGTTTCATTCCATTTTTTCTGTTGGGAAAAGGTTTAAATTGAATCTCATTTATTGGAACACTAGATAAATACAGCTGATATTCTATTCAAGATCATTCATAACCCCACTATGAACAACTATGTCATCATCATTACACTGGCCCCCGGAAAGAAACAGGGTCATTGACTTCTTTAGGTAGACTCGTTTTAGATCCTGTAAGGAATGTTTAAATGGACAGTGACTCGGGCGTAAGTCTAATGAAATTTATTCCAAATCCAAAAAAAATGAAATAGAAAAAAATAAAAATAGACGAAATAAAACTATATGAAAAAGCAATTTAAATATATAAATAAATAAATATGTAACTATAATAATAGACATACAAATAAGATCTTCATCTAGATACCATTACGAAAACTTTAACCATGAATTGTCCATTATTTATGGTGTACTGGCAGAAAACGGTAAACACTTATTTCTCGTTTTCTTTGTTTCATTTTCTCGCTGAAACCAACCAACATCTATGTTATGTCTTTTCCGTCTTTCCACGCGTTCAAAATGGAATAGTGCATTCATTTTTAGATATTGTCAGGGCGTAACAGTCGTACCAACTAAAAGAAGGGCAAGCTAAACTATAATGAGATATTTTTATGGGAGATATCCAATGCTTAATGAAAAATGAAGCGAGTATTATTTACAAACTATTCAGCGGAGGCGGATAATGGTCATGTTCCTACATTATTTTTCTATGTGGCTTTTCTCTTCAGTACGTTAGAAATCATGGCTCTCCACATTTTTCTTTCCTTTGTAGATTTTTGTATAATTATTTATCCGCTGCCCCACGCAGCAAGATGTGGCACAAGGCCGACTTTATAAAGTGAGGTATCCGATCTCGTAAGCTCGGATAAAATTTTACTATAGACCACGTAAAATCGGAGTCAGTTTCCCGAGACGAGATTAACCTTCGGAAGAGCCTCATCTCGGGGGATACCCTCTGATACGTGCCAGGTAAGTAGATCTTTATAAAGATTGTTTTTTTTTATATCTTCTGAAATAGATACCAGGTAAGTAGTTCTTTGTGAAGATATATATATATATATATATATATATATATATATATATATATATATATATATATCCTAAATTCTGAACTGCCAACCATCTACACAATGCTGTTTGGTTGACTGAGCGCTGCATTCCTCATCCTTTGATGACTTCAACAATCCTAAGACGGATCAAAACAATCTTAACCCATTATTTGCCCTATAAATTCAACTTCTCACTTTCTGGTATTAAATATAATCGCTACTTCTTTTCTATTTGTCCATAAAACTTCGGTCTTGCTGACAGGTTCTGTCTATGATATTCTCAGCATCCTTCTGTAGAACCATATTACTGTTCCTTCAACTCTCTTCTTCATCTGTAAGGAGACTGTCCAGTATTCCCTGACCTATATGGCAGCGACTACTAGACAGATATTGCATGATAGTTAAGTACAGGCTGGACTAATAATGCGTAACTCTTCAGTATTCGTTACTTTGACTATGATTAAATTGCCTTGCTTCGTAATACTTTGCTTAAACAATTTTGACTATTTATAACAAAGTAGATAGAGGTTTATGACGGTCATGTTGTCTATAGTACACTCAAAACTTAAACAATTTCCTTCATGAAATAATAGAAAGATATCTTATCACTACTGTTCACATTTTGCTCTGATCGAGACAGATATGTATCAGATCCGTAGACAAGAACGAATCAACTCTTTATCAGTAAGAAAGGCGTTTCTGAGTGTGTATTGTTTACTTATATTAATTTTACATAAACATTATTAGTTCTTGCTATCTATATTTGTAAACGTGATGTTTAGAATATTTTTTAAAAATAAAACCAACAGATGCAAAATAAACAAATGAAATATATATATGAAATATACATATATATATATATATATATATATATATATATATCTTCAGAGAAATATCGAAAATGAAGTGTATGTTTCGTTTTTCTTTCTTGCAGAGCATCTATTTAATTTACAAACGTTTTTAAGTCCTCATGATTTGTGGGGAGCTAGTATAGATAGGCCTGCAGAAAACATCCACAGTGGTCCATGCTTATCACTCATCAGAGAGTCAATTCTAATTGGTAGGAAAAACAAAGATACTCCAGATGAGAAAAGGTTTGACATTTGAGAAATTTCGAGCAAAACATTTTGGTTTGTCTGCAGAACATTAACAACGCAAAAATAGCGTGAGAAGAGGAGAGATAGAAGTCTTACTCTTATTTAACACACCATTACTAAAACAAAAACAAAAAAAATAAAATGGATCGTCGAAATATTACGAAATTTAAAGATAAATAATATACGAATATAATTAATGAATAAATTAATCATGACAATTAATTCCTCTTTGCGCGATCGAAATGTTGCGATCTCGTTTGGAAACTGGAAAATGGTGTTTTAATAAAAACGAATTACAACGACAAATACACATCCAGAAAGATTGCTGTGTTCCCTGGGAGTTATATTAGACCGCGTTTTTAATTTATACGTTCCTCTTCAGAACTTGGAATTAATAAATATCTGAGTTGCGTCTACGTTAAAACACAAAAGTAAAAAGAAGAATATAAAGTTTGAGTTGAAGTTACAAAATGCTCATAGCGATGTAGGTCAAATAAATGTCATATTTCAAACGTCTTAATTGAATCACCTTTGCACAAATGCAAAGAGATTTAATACTGGCGAAAAAACTTCCTTTCTGATGAGGCAATTTAATTGGCGAAACATGACAATATAGACATCTCAACCCACCTTGCTTTATCATATATATATATATATATATATATATGAAGGACTGACATTTCACCATCCATGGATTATGACTGATGGCTTCGTCAGAGAGCAAGTTAGAGTATTTCGTCTATCTATCTATCTATCTATCTATCTATCTATCTATCTATCTATCTATCTACATACATACATACATACATACATACATACATATATATATATATATATATATATATATATATATATATATATATATAGATAGATAGATAGATAGATAGACGAAATACTGCTGACGAAACCATTGGTCAGAATCCATGCCCGCTGAAACGTCAGTGTTTCGGACACACACACACACACACACACACACACACACACACACACACATATATATATATATATATATATATATATATATATATATATATATATATATATATATATTTTGTACTTGAAGTGGAGGGAGAATATCTCTCGTTTTTTTATCCTTTCTATCACTTTTTGACAAAAGAATAAATTTTTAATTTTGTACACACACAGATTGTGACATTTTTTTTAAACGCGGGCGACGTGTTCCGCACATCAAAACATTCAGAAATGTACAATATAATCATATGTCTGCAAAATTTGGCTTCACTTTAATGTTTAGAGACGACGCTATTAAATTTACAATTGGTCATTCTCGCACCTTCGTTTTTAGTGCCACAGATCCTGTCTTAGTTACGCGACTATAAAGAGCAGCAAAATCGGCTGGTCTGGAAACGCAATCTGACACAGCCCTGAAGCCTGATGTCAATTACTATTTGTACGTGTCTATGTAAAAAAAAAAAATACCTGTTCACGATAATGATTATACTGCCTGTGTTATTTGTGAGGAAAGCCTCATGTTCTATACAAAATTATGTCCAAAAAGCTCATTTTTTGTTTCATCACTTCATAGTATTTGTTCCTAAAAGCAATTTTCATTATCCAAGAAAGTTTTGGGAAATTGAACCAAGCAAATCTCTTACATGGTTTGTGAAAATGGGTTCATCGTGGTCGGTTTACAATAACTAAACAATATATTCGCCCTTTAATATATATATATATATATATATATATATATATATATATATATATATATATGACGTACGCCCGGTGTCGCTGCTACATGTGACGTCCGCCTGTCTGCGTCAGTCGTGCTATCCTGTCTTGTGACGACCAACTGGCTTGGTATTGGTCGCGGCACCAAATGTGACATTCTAACCTTTCGGTGATTCGGATGGGAATCTGGTTGGATTCGGTATCAGCCTCGTCGTCCCCAGCTCGCTTCCAACGTCTGGTTACCGAAGTAACTGCTTTGATCTCTAGTCTAACCTACCCACTTTGTGAATTGATGTTAGGTAGACGAAATCATTCAGTCGCCGTACCCTATTGCAAGATGAGTTCGAATAAGGGTGATATCGCACAAGTATGTGTAAAATAAAATAAAATAATAACTCGAAAATTTCAACTGTGTTAAAAAATAGGAGAACAATACTTTATATCTGGTTGCTGTGTACAGGACAGAGTCTTCTTCCCAAACCCGCTATATGGATTCGTGACACTTTGTTAGGCGGGTCTTAACATCTTAAGCTGTTTGTTCTTTTAAGAAACGGGTTCTTGGTGTGTCTTCAGGCGAAATTCGTAAAACTTGTTTTGGTGGTGTGAGTCTAAGTCGTTCTTCAAAAATAAATTGTTCTTGATTAGAAGATGAATTCGGAATTGCCTGAATCTTAGTCAGCTTCTGCGAGGCGGGACCAGCTCAATCCTCTCAACTGGAACTGAATTCCAACTGAACTCCAACTGAACTGGATCTGAACTGAAACTGATTTTCGCTGGCTGCGACTTTACTTATATGGACGCCGACCAAAACCGGGGTGGGCTTGTCGGGGTTTGAGGTTCCTTGATAATTCCAAACCCACAATCCACTTCTTTGTTTTCGGTCAGGAAAATTTTATTATTTTCGATTTTTGGAAGTCTTCTCGTCCTCCCACCTTCTTCTGTTTTCGTATTGGTATCTCACCATACCCTCAGAGGGTGTCAACGGTTTTCCCTCTCTCTCCCAGTGGCATCTCACACCTATCCCCTCAATGGGTGCCAGCAGGCCTCCCCTCCTGCTTCACATGATTACCTCCGCCCAATACCCCTGCTATCATTCAGCCAATGGGCGCTCAGCGGTGTGGGTGTGGCCAGACTAGCCTCGGTTTAAAAAAATCTTGCTCAAAGAAAAAAAAATTATCTTTTTTTTTTTACTTTTCCTTTTCTTTCTTCTCTTCGAGGAGACCTCATACCCTAGATTTTTTTATCTTTTAACCGAATTACCTGGAATTCGTCAATGAGATTTTCGCAGATTAACAAGTGGGTGGTTAACCAGACGTACCTACACTCCTGGCGCCAACCACTGATCCGATAAAACAATTTTGCCAACACAGCCGAATTTCATATGGAAGTCGTCAACGAGATTTTCGTCAATTATCAAGTGGGTGGTCAATTAGACGTTTCGCATTCTGGCGTTATCGATTCCCAATAAAATAATTTCGCCACCACAGCCAGTTTTCAACACAAAAGAGATGCCTTTCTCCAAACGACTTTTCCGCAGATAACCAATGGTTTGGTCTTTTGTTTTAGCAACTGGATGTGTGGTCCAAATGGACATTTTGCGACACAGTCAATGTTTATCTATTTAGAATTCTGTCTCTGAGATTATTTGGCCAACCTGGAATTTCCACCCGCCCCGTAACCTAAATCAGATTAATTCCAGTATCTTCCTTTTTACCTTCTCGACAATGTAAAATAAAAATTCTACCACTTTTCCTTGTCAGAAAAATAACACCGCTTAGTGTCCTTTTCGTGATGGCTTCTTATCAACTAATTTTAATTCTCGCCTTTCTTTTAATCTTTCCTTTTCCTTTTCTCCTTTCTCCCTTTTAGCAAGCCAAATAGTGTCACACACACACACACACACACACACACACACACACACATATATATATATATATATATATATATATATATATATATATATATTGGAGAGGGCCGTGGCTGTGATGTTGGGGAGTCAGACGTAGAAGAACGCATGTAAGGTTCAGATTCTCCTGCTCGCCGGGCCCAACTACATAAAAAGGTTGGACTCTGATTAAGTCCAAAGAAGAAGGCAAAGAAAGCAAACAAATCACAAGACCAATAATATATGTATATACAAATATATATTAATAACAAGTTACAATACATGGAAACAGTACAAAGGATGAAGTGTATGGGAATATTTTGTATGTGCGTGCGTGTGTGTTTTTATCAGGAGTTGAAAAATAACGTCGGGGTCACCACATGTGACCCAAAAGTTCGGACGTAGTGAAAAGCACACCAAGTGGTCAAAAATATGATTTATTGACCAATCAGGGCTCGACATAAGAAACCCATTTCTTAATCTCCCCGGAGCCTCATCATTCTTATATAAGGAAGGTAGAAACTCTCATCAGAACGGAGAAAGAATAGGGACAAGCTGACATCAAAGCGACACGGACAGCTTCGAGCACACACACACACACACACACACACACACACACACACACACACACACACACACAGAATTCATCAGTTCACACAACAGTCAGTATCACGTATCAGTGAACATTCTTTCACCCTCTCTTTCTCTCATCTCGTTCGCTACACATAGTCCTACCTTTCCCTCTCACATTCCTAGTTCCTTTCTTTCTCTTTTTCTTCCGTAGCTTTACGGACAATTTCATTTTTGTACACGAAAAAAAAAAATTCTTATATGTATATTTTTTTTACGAAAATAAACAAAAAGTTTATTTTACTTTATTTGTAGTGCATTTTCTTTTTATTATTTGTTTGAGGGATTCTTTGCACCCTCTAGAATATATATATATATATATATATATATATATATATATAATATAAAATACGATGGCGCCAGCCCACGAGTAAATATAGTTAATAATTCTTAATTAAAAAATAAAATCAGTACATTTACTCAAATCCCGTTAAAGAGAAAATATATTAAAATATTTGGTGGGTTTAATCCATTACATAAATTTGTTGGCATTGTTTACGTTAGGTTACGTTTCGGAGTAGAATTGATTTTTCGAAAAACGTCTTCGAATATGTGGGTTTATAAGCAGTAATTTGACATTTGCTAACTTGAAGCCCTTTGTGGCTGAAGCAGTTAACATGTGAACATGGGCGCAGAAATGCACAAGGTAATGATCCATCGGGTTTCTGGTAGTTACATTTGTGAGTTCAAAATCCCGGAGGGGCAGACTCTTCAGGCCACTTACGATATGTGCGAGGCGTTTCGGCAGCAGTTCGAGAGTCACCTTACCAGAGAGCCTGGTCTCGGGGACGACGAATTTCGAAGCTATTTGGCTGACATTCTTCGGCTTTCGCGCACTGAAGCGGCAAGCTGCGAGGGAGAGCTGGATTATACTGCTGCATCATTCCCCCAGTGCTGTGGTACAGGTGAAGCTGTCGGGTGCTTTTGCGCTCTCTCGGTCGATTCGTCGGAGTTGTTCACTCTCGACCTTACTTTACGCTTTGGCGTTGGAGCCTCTCCTTCGCAGGCGAAGGGACATGGCGTGTAGTCCGGCCCTACGTGGAATCACTGTCCCTGGAGGTGCTCGTGCCAGGATTTCCGCGTACGCAGATGACGTCTCTATTTTCGTGTCGTGCCGCAGCGACAAGTCTTCCGGTGGAAGGGGTTCATCCGGGATCCTTTGCTTGGACGGACGGTTTTGTCTGCATTCTTGAAATGCGGTTTGGACACTGAGAAAAACTGGTCAGAACTACGGGCAAAGATCGACGCGGCCGGTGAGACTTGACGATGACGGAGGTTATCCGTGAATGGCAAGGTGGAGCCGTGTGCCACTTAGATCTTTCCTCTTGTCTTTTATTGGCGACCGTACTTCCTCTCTGTAAAGATAATAAGAAGCCGCTTGAGCGCTCGCTATCCTCCATTTTGTGGAGAGGATGCAAGCATCAGGTCAACAGAGAAGTCTGTGCACGAGGTCCGTGTCATGGAGGGCTGGGAATGCCACACTTGGCGAATCACAAGCTCGCCTCGAGGTTGGCTTTCCAACGCCGCGGGTTGACAGGAGGAGACTCGATTATGGCGGGGATTGTAAGGGACGCCTCCCCTTTCCTTACCATCAATCTTCTCAACTCGTGGGCTGGCGCCGTCGTAAGCCGGAATCTGTATCAAGTTTCCTTCGCGAGTGTCGATAGGCCATGGAGGTCATACCACGGTCCAGTGACCTTTCTCGGCCTAGGAGGTTCTTCTATCGTTATCTAGTGGAGGGGAAGCGAAGGATCCTGTACGTGAGCGGCTCGACTTGGAGGAGGAGTTTTGCTCTTTCTTGGGCAACAGCGGCAGATTACGTTAGTAACACTGAGTTTTCGCTTACCTGCCGACTGGCTCGGGATAGGCTTCCTCTCAATGGCATGGTTTTCAAATGGGGCTTGGTGGATTTGCTAGACTGTGAACGATGTGGCATTGGTTTGGAAGCCTTCTACCATTGTCCTCGGGTTAACAGCAGGTTAAATGACAGTTTCCTCACGGTTCGATTCTTATTAGAAGACGGATCTTTTCTGCGAAATTTCTCGAATATTCAAACCGGTAAATGTAATTGATACCGTTCAATTAAAAACAGCATTTACTTAGTCTTAGTAATGAATTCAGTGTTTCATTTAAAAAGGAATTAATCAAACGAAATTATTTACGCCTTAGACGAACATATAAAAAGTAGGAAAAGAAAACGTGCGGCATAAACAATGTGAAAAAATACAAAGATATAATGTTAGAAATGAAGAAAAGCAAAATCATTCAAAGTATTTTTTCATTCGATGCATACGTATCTCTATATTTCTGTTTGATCCATCGAACAGCAGACATGTTCATTCAAAACAATGTCAGCCATGTATTCCAGATTGCTAACCAAGGAAAGGGTGAAGTTCACGAACAACGGCAATACTTCTTTCATAAACCTCCCCCTTCACTTCTGCTGGAATCTTTCCCATATACGCAACGTGTCATTAAAAAATATATCCCTTGAATGCCAAGTCCGCCATCTAGGGATGGAATTAAGCGAAGGAGACTAGAGGTTGAGTCCAATCTTGGTGCTTAGAATTTTCAATTTCAATAGCTATGGAAGATTTTGAACTCTTTCTTTAGCTTGTCCTTTCCAGATTTCTTTGACATTTAAAACCGCAAAGACGCAGCATATCGCATAATCGTATTTTCCTCGATTCTCTACGTGAAGAGACAGATTTAACGGCGAAGAAATAATGGTTATGCTTCAAGGAGAATCTTTTTTTTTTTTTGATATTCATGTTTGGTTCATGGTCTCCAAAGATAGGAATATATTTTAAGGTATCTTCTATGTTTTTTTTTTTAATGGCTCGCCACTCTTAACCAAGGATACTTCTACTAGGGCGGTTAACGAAGCAGAGGCCTGCTAAGTTATTTTTGTGCTTGTTCAGTTACAAGATATTCCACCTGTGGTTTAAACTGCAAGTATACTGAGCGGACATTAGTTAAATCTTCTCGGATAGAGAGCCTTATCTAGTGCGTAAACAAGTAGTTAGAACCTTTGCTTAATGACTCTGAATCCCGGGTTCGAATTTCACCAGGGTCAATTTATCAGGAAGGCGTTTTCTTGATGTTAGCGGTCTGAGGAAGGCGATGCCAGCCGGCGACATCTTTAAAAAATGCCGGAAAACCATATCACGTATTCAACTTAGACTTGTGAAGGAAATTGGGTAGTCGTCGATGGTTGTGCTAACACGAATTTACAAGTCATCGTGATCGAGGGTTTCAGCATGCTAGCCTTGTTCAGGTATATTCTACGCATTGCTCAAAGACACATACAGAGCTATGAAGTTCTACAAATGTACAATTTCATATAGAGAGAAAGGGCGGAAAATTTTAATAAAATTTAAAGTTAATTATAGGTAGCCACACGGTAACACTGTCAAAAAATATCCAAAATATATCAGTGGTATCTGATAAATATTGCTGAAATAGTCGGACTATTGGAGGACCCCGTTTGTACCGTGAATGTCAGAAAGGACATATTATTTTCTATTGTGAAAAGCTAATAGATACATCAAGTTCTCTTAATGACCGTAGCGTGAAATATATGACTTGATTTTGCAGTGGTATCGGATAGGCAACATTGGTTCAAAATGGCTAAAATATCCAGTAAGTTCAATGTTCTTTAACATCCATAGGATACCGAAGGGAAAGTACCACGAGGTTGCCATTTTTATCATCACGGAACTGGATACAATGCTTTACGTTTGGCTAGGGATATTAATAATCGTCTCAAGCATAAATGAATTTGTAGAACCAGATCAGATAAATGACAGTTCTTGTAGTCCCTTGTCGTTGGTATGGTATGTGTTTGTTTATTCTCATATGTGAACACACACAGAGAAACACACACACACACACACACACACACACACATATATATATATATATATATATATATATATATATATATATATATATATATATATATATGTATGTGTATATGTGGACACCAGTTATCAAAAAGGTACCGTGGTGGTATATAGTTCGGCCAAATTGCCTACTATTATTATGACGAATATTCTGTAGATATCTCATGAATATTCCGCCACCTACGTTCGCCCGAGATGAAAGAATTGAAGATTTATAGTGGGTTATTTCGAATTTTATTTGCTAACTTATTAATTGGATCATGGATAACTGCTCTTGTGTGAAGTGATTTGATAAGTTATGATTCTTGCATTCTCATGTTTTTTGTAGTATATGTGTATGTATTGTAGTTATATGTGTTATAGTGAAGGTCACATACATCTCTGGACATCAGTTGACAAAAAGTTACAGTTGTGATTTGTAGTTGGTTAAAAATGCCTGTAATTATGAGGAATATACTGTAGATATCTGACGAACATTTCACGCATGTTCGCCGAGCTGAACAGATTGGAGATTCATTGGAGATTTGGAAAGTTGTATTCCTAATTAATTTTCTGAGTCTACAGGTTTCAGCAATCTATAGAGTGCTATCGAGAAAGAATCTGGTAGGCTGAAAACTTCCAGCATCGGTGCATCCTGGAGGCCTGGAAAAAATTTGTTCTACCAATTACTTGGTACCATTTCTTTTCTGGTATCACATCACCAAGAATTATTGTATCGAGATTTTACTATCCTTCATTTGAACTATGCAGCTGTTTTAGAATCTTATCTGTTTTAATTGTTCGTCTTGTCGTAGTCAGTTTTAATTATGTGTCTTGGCTCTGCTTGACTTCGAATATTAATATATTCCCTCATCGATCTTACAGCGAAACACATTGATAATCTTTGTTTTTAATCTTTACGTTGAGTCATATATTCTTATTTTATTATTCTGAGAATCTTTTGCATTCTCATTGAATTTCAGGTTTGTTTATTTCATTTAATCAATTTTTATTTTGTTTCCAGAAGAAAAGCTGGATGTAGGATTATTAGAATGTGACACTTCATTTTCATATTTAAGTATACACACCATCACACACACAGACATATATACACAAACACATATATATCTGTGTGTTTCTCTGTGTAATTTTACATATGAGAATAAACAAACACACACACATATATATATATATATATATATATATATATATATATATATATATTTGATATATATATATATATACAATTTGAGAATGAAACAAATATATATATGTGTGTGTGTGTGTGTGTTCACATATCAGAATATACACACACCCATATATATATATATATATATATATATATATATATATATATATATATATATACTCGCATAGGAGAATGAAACACAGCGACATACACACACACACACACACACACACATATATATATATATATATATATATATATATATATCACACATGAGAATGAAGAAACGCACATATATTTATAAATCTACGCACATATGAGAAAAGAACACACTCACTCATACACACACAGACACACACACACACACAGAGACACACACACACACATACACACACACACACACACACATATATATATATATATATATATATATATATATATATATATATATATATATATGAACTACCAGTATACTATTTCCTTTTTATCTCGTTTCATTTCCTCCAATTTAAAATCTCATCTAATAGAGAGAAATAAAATAAGCGATCAATGGCGTTTAATAATCTGACCGTGCATTTACGAAGCAGATCCATCCCATTAGCTTCCATTGTTTTACCATTTGAATATACTGTACACATTTCTAACCAAAAACACATTCCTCACTGTTGCAGCTACAAAGGCACACGCTCACCACCACCAGGTTTATGTGTTTACGGTGATACAACTACACAGGTGCACAAATAAAAGTGCGACGCTGAGAATTTTAAAATATATTTTTCAAATGTTTTGCTAATCTAATCGAGTCGATTTCGTTTAGATTCTTTTATCCTTTTTATTTGTTTTCAGATTTTCTTCATATTTTCTTTCGTCATGTTTCCGTCTTCTTTCTATTCTTCTCATTATTATTATTATTATTATTATTATTATTATTATTATTATTATTAGGTGTGCGTTTACCTTGAGCTAAAACTACACAGCATGAAACCCATCTCCACAGTATAAACGTTGATTTTAACAATAAATCTCTCAGATATATTTCTCTTCCTCACCGTGATCTCATAACTTGCACACTGTTCGCTTGTTGTTTTTTCCGGGTTTGCTAAAATCTGTCCAAATATGATTGTCAAAACAGCCACGTTTATTTCCCACATTACTTTCATTAACTTGCAATGCCCATTTTTCATATTCTACTTGATTCTGGAAATATTTATATATCATTTCATTTCATAATCTGGTCCGACTAATCATAACTATCAGTGGAAAATTGTTTTGAATGCAGTGAAGGTGTTAACTTATTTTTCACTTCTTAATCACCTCGATATATATACATACTTATTCCCTTCCGTCAGTTTCCCACATATTTTCTACACCATTTAATAATAGGAGGACGCTTCATAGTCTATTTCCTTTACATTTAGTAATAAAATTATAATAGTTATAAAAATAACTATTATTCCGGTATTTTTTCTGTGATCCCATTTCTACTCTTTCATTAATTAACACGATAAAGAAACGGTAATTCACAAATTTTGACTCAGTCAGTTATCTGCCCTGCGTGATACACGCTTAAGCGCTCATGTACCTCTTCGATCTATGAGAGACGAGAAATATTTTTCACTCAGGAAGTTGCCATTTCTTTCTGCCATAGACCAGTTGCCACCCAAGGCTATAGAACCCGGTCTGTCCTAGTATTTACCTATAGCTGGGAGGAGAAACAGAGGATTCATACCTTTCCTAAAGGTATTAGCACTTAAGTGAATGCAATGGTTTCGACTGGAATTCGAACACCGCTCTCCGATTCCTCAGTCCGAGACTGAATAACAATCGTAAACAATGTTCCTATTGATGTCATCGATGCATGAAATATATACTCGCGTATGATGCGATTATTGAAGACTTAATTTTGAAGCTAATTTTAAGGGAGTCGCATCATATTATAAAATGATAATGACTTAAGGAAAAGATCTCCTTTAAAAGGTATGGAAACTAAAAATGCAATAAAAACATACAAAATAAATTATATTTTTCATAACTTTTGTCTGATTTCGAGAAAATTTCAGGAGTCGTAGGTATAAAACACAAAGACATACACACAGTCATATATATATATATATATATATATATATATATATATATATATTATATATAAATAAGAATTCGAAATAAGCCGACTATGACGATATTCAGTCACCCCCACCACCACTACGAGGGTGTCGTGTGGCGCAAGGCTTTTTGATGTGGGCATTTCCGAGCCATTAAGCTCGGCCAAAAAATAGCCCATTTGAACCCGTATAAACGGGTTCAGGGCCGGTTTTACCTCCCCGAAGGAGACTCCACCCTTCGGCGTAGCCTCCTTCGGGTTTCTCCCGCCCGTAGGAAGAGAGTTCAAACCGAGCAGTCTGTTCAAAAGTGAACTGCTGACTGACTCAGAAACCGACTATGACTCTCAGGCGGACGGTGTCTCTGATCTAAAATAGGTACCTTTATCCATCCAGGCGATTCAAGATGGCATGATTCGCAGTCAGTAATAACATCGACCAAAAACGCCCAGGGGAGGGCAGGTATTGCCCAATCGATCAAGATGGACAAAGATTCATTTTTTTCTTGGAAAATGGTATTTCAGTACGAGTAAATGTACTCAAAGAGAAGTGGAGCCAAAGAGCCACGTTTGAGGGGATTGCATTTAAGGCTAGCAAAGACACATAGTCTTCAAAGTGTTCTAAACCGACATTATTACTACTGAATATGAATCTTCCTATATTTAACTCATCTGTGGGGACAAAGGTGCTTATTTTATATCACTGACACAGAGCAACTGACGATTGCGCGCTGTTTATGAAACTGACAGTCGTGGTCTGACGCTGGTTTATCGAAATTAGATCACCCACTATGTGTGACAGGGGGTACTCTACCATTTTTGGTGTGCAACCGTAAGCACATTCTGTTCAGAATTACTTAATTAATAAAACATTATTATTTTTTTAATTTGCAACTTTTTCTATATATACATATTAAGAAAGTATATGTGGCTTCTCATTATGCTATATATATATATATATATATATAGCAACTGGAAGAATTTAGAAAACGCAAAGAACAGTTGTTAAGAACATTTTGTTTAGTTGTAAATAGTTATTTTATTGTAATAAATTCATTTTGTTTTTGCCTTGAAAAAGTGCCTATTGGACGAAACGCATCGGTTAATATTACAGTTTTCCTATTGTCGCTTACATTTATAAATATTTGCATTTCTAAATATTTCTACAGGTTAAGTCTGAGAAAGTTCATATATATATATATATATATATATATATATATATATATATATATATATATATATATATATACTCGTATATAGCTAGCAGCATGGCCCGGCGTTGCCCGTGCTTGATTCAAAAATCTTACAACTAATCCAGCAATCGCTATCAGTTGACTTAAAATATTTTTGCCCTTCCTTGCCTTTAAAGGAGTGTCCTTTGCCGTGCTGATGTTGCTACATGCCTTACTTCTTGCCTGCTAATTTTTTCTAAGCTCTATACTAAGCATTAAATCTGTTACGAAAAAAGAACTAAACAAAACGAACACAAAACGATCAGCTTTAAAAAAAGGACTCGTTACTGGAAAAACCGAATGAATAAAGAATGTTAACAACAAATACTTTTTCACACACAACCCAGTTCTGCGGAATCAGAATCAACGTTGAGTTTAAGCAGGCGAATGAGCCAAATGGAATAAAGTGTCATGCACATTTAAATTTTTCCCACTTGTGACGAATGCAGCTATCGATTTTTTTGCATGATAGCATGTTAGTCAGCTGCATGCTCTCACGCTGGCCAATAGAATCTACTTGCCTATTCGTGGCTTTCAGTCTATCTATAGATTCTCACTCTGGCCAGTACAAAATGGCCGCAAACTACATGAAACCTGCCGTAGAAGTATGAAAAATCGATTATTTCTACTATCGATGGGAGTTGGGAAATGCAAAGTCGGTCTTGGGCTTCTCGCTAACTTGGAGAATGTGAATGTAAATTTTGGTGCAAATCCGTCGAAAATTGCAGCCGTGCATTCGTTACACACACACACACACACACACACAGACACACACACGCACATCCTGCCTTTTATAGATGGAGATTACATAACTGAAATGAAAGCAGTTATGTAATGTTACGATTCTTATTTATACTAAATGATGAAAGTAATTTTAATAAAATCATAAACTGCAATCAATAATTCAAACTTCATTCTTCGCAATAAAATTGCAGTGTCACGAAACAAGAGCTTTATTGTAAATTATGAACTATTAATGACCATCCTTAGAAAATAGTTTCAAAATAATGATGATATGATATTTATGTCTCATATAAATATTTGAAATGTGTATTAATACACGAGATATGTAAATTTCATTCCCACTTCCATCTCTGAGATTTTACATAACAGATTTCGATCATCGCTGCCCAATTGTGAATATTTGCTCAAATATTGATTTCACTGAGCCAAAAATATTTGCTCATAATTCGTAGATAATTTTTATATGTCTTCATTGTTTTTTACATATTAGAGAATTTACAATCAAAGAAATTTACCTGCATCTTTACAGTAACAGAATATGAAAATTGTGAAACCGAAATCCGAATACAGAAGTATAGCGAAAGATGCCTTTTAAAATTAAGTATTGTATTAACTGATAGATATATCCTGATATATAAAGGAAAGGTTGTTCAACTCATAAGTATAATCTGATCTGCTTTACGGCAATGGGTAGTGAAAAAATATATCTTTTTAGATAAAGGGCAGAACTGAAGTTACATTCTACTGAAGGCTAGTTCAAGAAATTAGAATCAAAGATTTTAACGCTTAGAAGATTCAATGAAAGGATGGCGAAATAATAATGCTATATTGTTGCAAAATATGCTTAGAGACACAACACAGGAAATTGTTCAAAGACATGATAACCATTATCTTGAAAGTAGATATCCATAAATGTAAAAAATATAGTTGATGTTTTGCGGAAATCATCATGTGAAATATAATTTATTTTCATAAAATATTGATATAACAGAAAGTGAATCACTGTCGTCAAAATTTATTTATTTTTAATTCTATTTATCTTTAGAAGAATTACTCCCCTAATTTCCTTTTCTATTATTTGAAGAATTCCATGAATTCGGTCGAACATTCTGGAATGTTTTGTTGATGAGTTCGAATTGTTAATTTTCCTTCTACGAGATTAGATGCCAGGGAAGGTCCCGAGATCCGAATCCATCCTTTAATTTAATCTATAATTAAGGATAGATCCATGTGTATCCGCAGCCCTTAGTGCGAAAGTGAACGAACAGACTAGGCTGGAATTTGAAATCTCTTCGACGATATTCCTATTCGCACTAATAACTTGTGCTAAGGGCCACAACCCGATTGGCTTGCTTATGTCAGCATAAAATCCGTTCTCTTTCCAGCAGAAACGAAAAACTATTGGATCCCAACAAAATGAATTTTATCCAGAACACAAATTTTCCAACATAATTATAACTTCATATAACTCGTAAATAGCAATGTATTTAAATAGATACCTGAAGAGAGACATTGCTAATTAATTTTAATATTAAATTATAGCTGAGTAAAGCCTTATAAATGTAACGGCGACGAAATGAGAATAGAGGTTTTCTGCAGTTTATTGGCTTTGCAATTATGATTTCGAGACATTTGGCTGTAATGCTTGAAATGATTTATGAATCCATAAAATGACTTACATTTCGAACTTATTACAAAATACCTACTGCATTATACGAATGCGGGTGTGATACTTTTCTCTCTATATTTTCTATGCAATATTTCGTTATAATGTATCTAGTTACACTGTCCAGCCATTGCAGTAAAATATAAAGATATTCAATATGAATTGAATGCGCTATGTAAGTGTTTTTTTATACGGTTAAAAGAACATGTTTTATACAAAGATATGCAGATGAGAATTACTTTAAAATATGATACTAACAAATATAATCTCAAAACGTATTGCAGAAAAATTCACACTTGTTATTTAATACTAATGTTATATTAATACTTAAGGATACACAGCCTCCACAAATCATACATAGCCTGAAGATTGCGTTCACGGGGGAAATATAGTGACGCCACTCGTTTTTGAGCTTCGTCTGAACAGGAAACACCAGTCCGAGAAAAAAAAAAAACAAGGCATCACTCAGCTGGAGGTTAGCATCAGCCATAATAATAGATTTGAAAATTGTTCTAACAGACGATTAAAATAGAGAGGTTTCGTCTTACAAGCTTTAATATTAGCAAGCCATACCCTGTCCCAGCTACCAACAGAAAGTACACCATTTTCTTTTTAAGTTCAGCTGCCAATTTGACATTATTGAACCTCTTATACTTACTATTAAGACAGGAATAAATCGTTTTTTAACAGGGTATATACTGAGTTGAGAACTGAAGCAATAGGGGCAAAATGCAAAATAATCTGGAAGCGTGTCTTTTCATGAGCGATTCATATCCTCTATCGATAAGAAAGATCGAATCAGTTAAATATTTGCGAAGAAATACCATAACATTTCAACTTTTGAAGAAGATCAATATGTCAAACCTTGCCGAATGCCTTCGATGTATCCAAAACAACTGCCAGAGTTTCACCATTCTCATTTAAATATGGTAGACACTTTCAGGAATAACCGTTTACACATAAGCTGGTGACCTATAGAAGCGAAAGCCTATCTGGAAGAAGATGTTGCAAAGTGAAATGATTAAACAATTCAAAGTTGATTGGAGCTTCTAGAACATTAACAAAAATGGTAGAAGGCGAATAAGCCGATAGTTAGAAAGATATAATAGTTTGGCTGAGTTGTTAGCAACGACAGTAGAGGATTTCCAACAAGCAAGAAATCAAAAAGCAGCAATGCACTTATTGTACATTTTAGAGAGAATCCAGTATAGTACAGAAGTACATTTGTTGAGGATTGATGTTACGTAAGATTTCCTGTATTATTATCATTGTTTCAACAAATATATTTCTGATTCTTTATATTTTGTTTAAAACTTGGAAGGGATGATTTGCGATTCGAATGAGTCATTGGATTTCATTGATACTGTTTCCGTCCTCTGATAACACGCTTCCCAGAAAGTTGGTTCTTTGTGTCGCGCAAGAAAGTTTTTGTTTTCTGAGTTCATCCTTCAGATCTACAGATCTATCATTCTTCCATGCATGAATACTTTTGAGATATATGTTCTGGTACCTCCGGTGTTCATCTAGATATTCTTGAGAAAATCCAAAGAAGGATATCGAATATGATCGGTCCTGACTTGGCGTCTGGACTCCAAGAACATTCTAACCAACGTAATGTGGATTTTCTCTGTTTTTTTTTTTTCTATAAATTTTTTATGGCATCTGTTCTGATAGCCTATTTTCACTGATTCCCCGAGTGCATGAAGTTTAGCGTGCTACTTACTAGGTTGGTATCTCGGTCCCACACTTTTACTGTCAAAACTGTTAAATGTAACTGCCTTTTCTACTCCCATAACTTCTCTCGTAATTCCCGACAGTGAAACACACTTCCTTTTATTTGCTTCTCTAATAACTAAAATCTTGAAAAATTTAAATGTAATGTCAATTGACAAATTCTTTAGCCTTGATCCACGTACCTGTTTTTGTCCTCTGTGACGTCCTTGTCGCAGTGCCCACTGTGACGTCCTTGGTCGCGGCGTCAGCTGCGACGTCCCTAAACACAGCCTTCGCTCGCTCCTCGCTGCTCCGTTCGGGTATCGCCGCTCCAAACGTGACGTCTGCCTGTCGCGTCAGTCGTGTTGTCTGGTCCTGTGACGACCAACTGCCTTGGTATCGGTCGCGGCACCCAAATGTGACGTTCTAACCTTTTGGTGATTCGGATGGGAATCTGGTTAGATTCGATATCAGCCTCGTCGTTCCCAACTCGCTTCCAACGTCTGGTTACCAAAGTAAGTGCATTGTTCTCCAGTCTGCTTACCCACGTTGTGAATTGATCTTAGGCAGACGAGATCAATCAGTAGTTGGGGCCGTAATGCAAATCGGGTTCAACGGGGGTGACACCGCAAAAAAATTCAAGGTCTAGTTGTTGGATACATAGGACTGCGTCTATTTCCCGACCCGTTCTATGGATTGTGACACGTTGTTTTCCGTTAGGCGAGTTTTAACGCTTCAAGTGGTTTGCTCTTTAAGAAACTGGTTTTTCGGTGTGTCTTCGGGCGAAAGTAAAAAAAAAAACTTATTTTGGTGGTCTGGATCTAAGTCGCTCTTCAAATTAATTGTTCTTGGATTGAAGAGGAGTCCGGAATTTGCGCGAATCTTGGTCAGCTATCTGCGAGGCGAGAATTCTCTCGAACCGAAATGGAACTCAACTCGAACTGAAACTGATTTCTGCTCGCTGCGACTTCGCTTATATGGACGCCGACCAAAACCGGGGTGGGTTTGTCGGCGCCGGGGGTCCTCGATAATTCTAAATACATATCCACCTCTTTTATTTCTGGTTAGGAATTTTCCTCTTTTTTCCATTTTTGGGAGCCTTCTCTTACTCCCACCTTCTCACCATACTTCAGAGGGGCGTGAACTGCCCTCCTCACTTCTTCGGAGCAACCTCTCATACCCATCCTCTAGATGGGCGGCGACAGCCTCCTCCTTGCGTCACGTGATCACCACTCGACCAATGATGTCTAGTCAGGCGTGTACGATTCCGCGGCTTTGTTTCAGGAAAAAAATATCTTGCTTAACAAAAAAAAAAAAAAATTATCTTTTTCTTTTCCTTTTCTTTCTTTTAATCGCAGTTATCATTTTCTCTAGCCGCAAACAGAATAATACGAATGATGGTGGTCATAACCCTGAGCTTCGTCAGTCATCTTATCGCTAATTATCAGAATGGGTTGTCTTTTTAACACGGCCAGACCGTCGCCTCTAAAAGAAACATTTCTAAGTTCCCATTCATTTTTTCGGTACACATTTCTGATAACACAGTTTTATTATCTCAGGCTAAAGATGTTCCGTCGAAAAAAATCGGTTAGAGGTCATCTCGTGTGCGGCTTTTGACACAATTAATTTTTCATATCTATCCAAAGCCCTATAGTTCACCTGTGTTTTGTCAATTATCAACATAACATTTTCTTTGGCTAGTCGGTCTGGGGTTTGCTTAATCAGATGCTTTCCCGCACTAGCGGTTTGTTTATGTATCCCAGATAACACAGCCCGTCGCCAGAACACACCCGATTCCTTTACCAACTCAGAATTTCCCTGCCATTGTAATGACACTCTTTCGCCATTTGTTACTTATCAAAATATCCTTTATCCATTGTCTCTTAGCCGTGGTGTTCTGCTTATCATCCACGCTTTGGGTATTCGCCTCTCCTTTCCTTTCTTTTCTTTCTTTTCTTTTTCTGCCTTAGTAAACGGTGCCACACTCCCCCGTTCTTTTAAACCTTCCAAAATCAATTTCCCTATGCCCACACTTTTCCTTTAGTTAAAACTCTCTGTAGGCCCTTTGAGTACTAGTAGCACTGCCGCCTTTCTTGGTGTGAAATGCTTAATATATATATATATATATATATATATTTAAATAAATTGTTATATATATATTTAAATAAATTGATAGAGGCACAAAAACGTAATATTGCAAGGAAAAGACGTAATTTTTTTTTCTTATAGGTATTATGAAATATGAAAATAAGAAATAAGAAATGAAAACACTTACAAGACGTGCCAACCGGTTTCGTTCCCAACCTCATCAGGGTCGATTGGGAACAGATTAATTATTTATTCCAAAGATACATTTAACCCTAGAAACAAATAAACACACACACACACACACACACACACACACACACACACATATATATATATATATATATATATATATATATATATATATAGCGCACCTTCAATTTGTAATTGTTATTTTGAGACGTTTCTTTTGCTGTCATCTTCATGCATTCTGTTAACTGAAAAGAAGATTAATCTTATACTAGAACAAAAATCTGACGATTTCGTCGCAAAATTTTTCACACACACAAACCCATATAAATTACAGACATACGGGCGAGAATCCAATCAGAAACAATTTGGGGGAAGAATTATGTTTGAATGTAATGTCATTATCTTCCCGTTGACTATGTCTCAGGTTTTAATAAAACAATTAAAACTGATAGTATTATTGCTTTTAATCAAATTTTTCAGACTTTCACAGCGTCAACATATCATGCAATACTATTTAAACTCTTTCATAAGAAGATAGTTTTCTCACCAGAAATGATACATTGTGCAACATACTCCCGCGTGATTGCTTTCCGCGAAATACAATCATAAGCTCTTCCTGTCTTTCCCCCATATCCATTATCCTTAACACCACTCATAATCTTCAATTCCACTACATTTATAGCACATATCTCAAAACAATTTTAACAATAATCATCTAAATTAGATAAAGCAAGTGCTTTGTATATGGTATCCTATAGATGAAATAACACCGATACAAGGTTACGCTAAAAAACGAATATGTGTATGGACGCAAATTGATACATGTGTAAACACGCCCAAACGTACATTGGGTAAAAAAAATCACAGAGACAGTCCCTTCAGATTATACTCAATAAAGAATAGTTCACAACCTTCAAAAGACAATTACACATCCTGAAATATAGAAAGCAACGTGTTAATACTAAAATTTCTTTTAGTCCATGTGTTCAAGTGCTAGAATGCATCTAATCTTGAAGTCACATATATTACATGAGGCTAAATTATATTTTATTAGAAGTAACAATTAAACGAATGTTTATGTCCAATTATTAACTATCAGCAACAGGCAGATGATAACATTTTTTTCTGAATTACTTAAATATGATTATTTCAATTCCCCCTAAGAATTTCTATCACATGTATATCCTTGCTTGAACCGGCTTGTGTATAGTAGTCGTGGCTCGTAAGTGACAGTCCTATGGGTAATGGAAACTCGGATGAGTTACAAAACGGAATATGTGAAGAGCGGTACTATATCGAGTCAAATTCGTTACCTCTTTGCCACCGAGTCCCGTTGGTACAGTTGGTATGACGCTTGCATTGTTTCGTAACGTTTCAGGTTCTGTTCATGGTAGTGGATACGCACTGCTTATGCATCCGAAATATACGACGAAACGGCCGTACATGGCTTAGTGCATTCTGTTGCGTTTTCTTCTAGACTCGATAAATTAATTATTATTACCTCATATCCTCCTAATAATTTCTATCGCTTACGCACACACACGCATATATATATAGTTTATGCAAAACTAGGTAATCCGTATGGGTAGACCCAAGGAGGATGATATCCGGAGAGCTCAATGTAAATTCAGAGTGAAACCCTTTCTTTATTTTATTGTAGCTTCTTCCTTTTATGTCGGTTTTCTTCTTCATCCCTACCCATCCATATCTAGAGATAATATACGTTAAGTTAAGCGATGTCTGGCTCACACCAAGTGGGGTTAGAGATAAAGAATTGAAATGGTACATCTAACTGATTCATATCTTCTCTCTCCTTCCTCATTTCATTAATTTTGCATATGCTTAATACGGCCCGTCAAAAATGTGTAAATTTCTTTTCATTTATCATTTCAACCTTTGGAAGAAAAGTCTGATGATCCAGAGCCCTTTAAAAGGGCTGTGGTGAAATAATTTATTACAAGGAACCTTAAAGTCGTCTGTTTTTATTTTAAAAAAAATTATATAAATATATATATATATATATATATATATATATATATTTATAAGCTCTTGAGTAAAATATATTGGGTCCCTCTGGCTGATTGGCGTTTGTTTACATTCGTAAAAACATTACATTAAAATTAGCTGTTTCTCTCTGCTGTAGGATGATAGCTCTGAGGTAGAAACTCTGACTGACACCAAATCTATCGGTTAATATTACGAAACAGAAAATTTTAAGGTTTCTTGAGGATAACAATTTAATTTCTTGGGATCGGCATTTGATCCTAATTCCTCAGATCAAATATTTTCATACAAAAAACATGAGGGACAAATATTCCAGACATGAGAAAAATTATGTATTACCATTTTCAATTTTGGCACACATTTATTTGAGGAGACAGGTTTAAATTTCAGAGTGGCGGGTTCGAAAGGTATATATGTGTCTTGAAATGGATAAGGTGACAAGACAGAGAAGACGAAAGATAGACAAAAAAATAAGAAAGGATAAAAGAAATAAAAAAGAATGTATTCGCATCCATCTTAATAAAGAAACATAAAATATCAGTTGTGATAAGTAGACATGCTGACCTATTTATCAAGTGTAAGTCGAACGTAGAAACAAAAGTGAAGAAAAAAGACAAAGAGGAGAAAAATATATAGAAATTAGACAGGAGGAACAGAAGAAAAGCTAAACATATATACGGGACACAGACAAAAAGTCCCTACACTCGAATTATCATAAATCAACAATAAAAACTACTACTACTACTTCTAATATTACTACTACTACTAATAATAATAATAATAATAACACTAATTTAAAAAATTAAGTGACATTGATCTGAGAGAAAAAAGGGACGTAATGTTCTTTTCTAAAAAAATATAAGATATTTTCCTAAAACATTTATATAAATAATAATATATATACATACCCATATACATAGAAAAGTATATATTCAAGCATAATTATATATATATATATATATATATATATATATATAGATAGATAGATAGATATAGATATATACCTAATATTAATGGTAAATATACACATACATATGCAAAATGTAGAAATATATATACATAGGTGCATACATATACATGTATATTTTTTGAATAAAAAAAGAGGATAGAATCCAGGTAGAACTCAATGTCCAGGAATGTAAGGCTTAAACACTAATATTCCATGGTCATAATTTATTCCATTTCTTTTTGAATTTGTAGGTCTGATGAATTGGATCTTATTTAATGAATAATTTATGACCATGGAATATTAGTGTTTAAGCCTTATTATTATTATTATCATTATTATGATCATTATTATATATATATATATATATATATATATATATATATATATACGCACACGAATACATCTATTTTTTTATTTCTTTTTTCATTTCCCAATTTTGTTTGGCTGCCTTTCGTCTTCCACTCACACAATAACCTTCTCCCTTTCATCAAATATATATCTCTTTCAACATTTCCTGTCAGCAACCTAAATCTGCCTCATCAAACAAATGTGAGCCTAAATTAAAAGATGATATTACAAAATTATTTTTATGTTTGGAATATTTGTCACCCCTTTATTCGTATGAAAATGGTCGATATGTGGAATTAGGATCGAATTTCTTTCCTAAGAAATTAAAATATTACACTCAAAAATCCCTAAAGGTGTTTCTTAATAATAATTTATACATATATATATATAAATATATCATTGACAGACTATTGTTTCTCTGTATCACAGCTCCTCAGTGCGTCTAGATATCTGAATGCTTCAACCCAGGACCAAAACTTGACGCATTTGATGTCAGTCAGATTTTCTACCATTGAGCTATCATCATTCGGCTGAGAAAAGCAGCAAATTCTAAGCCTTGGTTGATAGGCAGTCTTGGAGAAAATGGAATAACTGAAGTAACTTTCTTGAAAAATAATGACAATTCCCAGCTTGTAATGAAACGGAATACGTTCAAAAAGAAATGCTTGCTTACGTCGTGCAGTGACGTGGCATTAAACCATATTTAAATAGCGATGAATGTATTCAGAACATTATTTGCATCCAATAAATATTTCTACCTCTCAACTGCTTAGTTTTCACAAACATATCGAATATGACAGTAGCAAATTCAAATCCTTCTCAAAACAACTATTAAATTTAATTAATGCTGCAACATTCATTTGTCTCTACTTTTGATTTGTATATCCGTTTGCTACGCTCGTATTGGTATAACCCCAGCAACCTGAAAAGTGAAAATTGAAGTCAGCACTCAAGTCTAATGTTAAGCAAGCTCCAACGAAATGGAAATCACTAGGAAATGGCAAAGTACCCAATTTTTGACTCTATCATCTATCATCAATCCATAAAATCCTTGCACTTACCAATGTTTATTCGAAATCAATTTGTATTCTCAGAATGGATCACAGAAGGTATTACATATCTCCCGCCGAATGCGGGAGAAACAAATGGCCCATAAAGTTATTGGCCTGAAATATATCTGTGATCATATCTGTCCAGACGAATTTACTTCTCTTTTCTTGAAGAAAAATTTGTATTCACCTGGAACAAAAAGAACGCAGGATAGCTTCCTATAGTTGTAAAGATCAACATCTGATATATAAAATGATCCTGGAAAACTGACGGAAAAGAGGAAGAAAACTCACAACGGCAGGAATAGATTGCCGTAACGCCTTTGATAGTGTGCTATTTGGGACAGACATTAAATAGTTTCTTTGTTGATAGTACATTTCCATAAACACAGCGCGAGAATGTGAAAAACAACATTATACCTAAATCACACAAAAGGCACTGCCACATCCAGTTGCGTGAATATCCAACGAGGAATATTTCAAGGAGACTCCCTGTCACATTGTCTGTTTAGTGTGGCTCTAATTCCCCTTTTGCATGAACTTAACAATAAAAGATATAGATAAAAAGTAAACGAGAAAATTTTCAATCTCCTACTCTGCATGGATGATCTCAAAATCTTTGCCAAAGAGGACAACTGGGTGAAGGGTGTCCTCAATACTGTAAAATGTTTCAGTGGCGATATATACATTAGTTTCGGATTATGTTAATATGAAAACGTAACATTCAAGAAAGGGAGAATTTCAGAAGCACACCTATAAGATGTCGATGTTGTTACAAAGATTACGCAACTGGAAAAAAGAAGCCTATAGGTACATAGGAATTAGCGAAGTAGATCGAATGCAGTATATCCAAATGCAGGAGAAAATAAGAAAAGATTGCTATAGGCTTTTGCATCTGCTATTGAATACACAGCTGAATTCAATGTCAGAATATCAGCCATAAAATCATTGGCTGTCAGAGTGGTGAAATTCATTTTCAACATCCGTAACTGGACAATAGCTAACATTAAGTGAATGGGCGCCACACAAGAATTCTCACTTGCAAACTCATGCATCAGGCTGATATTAATTATCTTTTTGTTCCCAGATCTGAAGGAGGCAGAGGATTAGTTCAACTAGAACTGTCTTATAAAATTTCAAAAATCAACCTTAAATGATAGCTGGAAACTACAGAAGACTGGAAGATGATATGTGTCAAATAATATGAAAGTAGTAAGCGACTTTATTGAATAATAAAGGAAGCCAAGAATTTCAAACTGGTTTCAAATGGATGACGAAATACTATTAAAGCACAATACATCAAATTACTTCGAAAATACTTTTAAAATAGGAAAAACAATGCGATCAACCAAATACAGATAAGATAGCAGGATAAACGACTTTATTATCAATATTCTACCCGTACCAAAAAAAGCTTATGTAGCCAAACTCCTTACTGCTCAGTGGCTACATAGTGAAGCGTTAAAAACTGAAAGCGAAGGTTTTATTCTTGCTGCACAAGACCAACGCTTGCTAATTAAAAATTACTAAGTTCACATAATGAAAAAATATATTTTACCAATATGAAGAGTCTGTAATAATAATCAGAAACAATTGACAATCTTGTATCAGGTTGCACAGTATTGGCACACACGGAATATAAATGGCATAGTGGACCAATAACTGCACTGAAAAGTCTGAACATTTTCCGGAAATAAACCTGCTAGAAATTGGTATGAATCCCACGAAATTTGGATACAGATATAGGTCTCGTAACAATTTTATGCGACTTCACAATATACACTGAAATAACAATCAAAGCTAAAAGCCCTAGGCATTGTTTTCAGAGACTTTTAAAAAAAAGTGCCTTCTTATTGCCATGGCAGTCTCTGCAGACTGTAATGTATCTTTGAAGACCTTCAAAAAATTGTCAAAATACAAGGACTTTTAAATCGAATTCTCAAAAATGTGACACATGAAGATATCAACAGCTCCAGTTATGGTCGGAGCCTTCGGATTGATTGGAAACGATTCCAATAGACTCATTGCCTTGATTCCTGGTAGATCATGATAAAAACAAAACAAAAAAACCTTACTAACAAGTACTGCCCACACCTTTCGAAGGACATTATCTATGTAAAATATGTGTGATTTTTGCTTCGTTTTTCCTTAAAATGCTCATTGGAAAAATGTAATAATACCATTTCTGAACTTGGAACCCCGAAAGAAATGAGTATACACCAAAAATC
The DNA here is from genome assembly GCA_903632075.3 of Acanthosepion pharaonis. Classification (NCBI taxonomy): domain Eukaryota; kingdom Metazoa; phylum Mollusca; class Cephalopoda; order Sepiida; family Sepiidae; genus Acanthosepion; species Acanthosepion pharaonis. The sequence goes on along the minus strand of CAHIKZ030002755.1, from coordinate 1,071,415 downwards.
TAAGAAATAATAATAATAATAATAATAATAATATAAGCTAGAGGCTGCTTATCAGTTGGAAATATATTTCTCCAAAATATGTTTTAATCATTTGGATTAAACTTGTATAAATTCTACGAGTTCGACATGAGAAAAATTCTTCTACATCTCAAGATTTGGGAGGAGCCATCCGAGTGGATATATGTAACCAAATTCACAACCGTGTAAAAGGTAACGAGAAACCACTCTCTTTCTTAAGAATTCATATATAAGACATCCGCATTGATCTCGTGGACGATTACATAGAAAAATTTCTAAGATTTGAGGAATCCTAAGCAAAATATCTTATTTTGCTCAGAATAAATGTTTGCTTAGTAAATATTTGTACATTATCGTTAATATAATCTCTATTTCTCTCTCGCATATATATATATATATATATATATATATATATATATATATATATTTATATATATATATATATTCATGACAGAAAAAGTAAACGTTTTCTGAAGAATCCGTTTCATTTTCCATACAAAATTGATGCATTAATAAAAAAATAATCTTTTAAAAAGCAAAAGTTTTCCTTTTGATAGCATTCTCCAAAGGCCTAAAGACATAATATTTGAGTTTTTCGACATGCTTTTCTTTTCCGGATTTTTTTTTTTTATCTTTTGCGTCATTGAAATGATTTTTTTTTCTATAAAATAACTTGTGTTGGTGAAAAAAAAAAAAAAAAAAGAAAAGAGAAAAAATGAAATTGCAGTTTGTGTGTCTGTTTTATTATTAAGATCAGCTTCGATTTTTGGCTTTTCAACCACTAAGACTCGTTTTTGTGTAAGAAAATGAAATAGAAGGAGAATTCTGGTAATTCTATGTTTACTTGTTTCCGTTATTGTTTGGATATGCGCGTATCAACCGAAAATACTGAAATGGATATAATCGCTGCAATGAAAATGGCAACACACAATCGTATAGGCACAAGGAATAATATCGTTATACAATCATTAGTTATATATCGCTTTAATGATGTCTGCTATAATCTTTCTTTTAGACAAACGATTTGAGATGTATGCATTGACAGTTCATAAAACAGAAAATCGTTTACAGGAATATGGAATATATAGACATTTGTTCACACACGAGAATGCACGTACACATTCATACACACACGCACACAGCTTAAGAAAATAAATTGGCTATTTCTTTTAAATTATTCAGATTGCAAGAAAACGTCAGCGGTTTTACACATACACAAATGTAGATATTCATATGTTTCATTAATGACGACAGACAAGCTTTAGTTTTCTTTTAAAGATTAAGCTTTTTAGTTATATTTTCTTGTTTTTGAACAAGTGTTTACTTTTCTGGACAGAGAGTGTGTGAAAATTTTTAAATTTTCTCTATTTCCGAGAGTTTTCGTCTATACTTTTAGCCATTATCAAGCATGATTTTATTTTTGTTCTTTAATTGGTTGTATGGGCTGTTTCTATGTTTCTAGAGTTCTCGATATGTTTTATTTTCCGAACACAGCACAATGTGGTCATATTGGTATTTAATAGTATCGTTTTTTGTCTCTTTCGTTTTTATTATTAAGGCTCCCATATTAATATTTTTACATGAGTTTTTTTCTGTTTGTATTTTCTACTAGTATGTTTCGGATAGGGTGTGGTAAGTTTATACGTGTTTTTTTTTTAATGTATTCTAATAGAGCTGTGATGTGAAGTGTATCGCAAAGCGTCTGGATAAGCATGAACTTATGTAACATAGGTACATAGGGGAATTTGAACTCATAAACGATGTTCGTTCGTTAATTTTGTTAATGTGTTGTTATTTCGAGCATATGTTAAATGGTTTAAATTCTTTGAATTACATACTTAATTTGAATGTTTTGTTCAGGTCAATTGGAGTAGTGTATATCTTCATAATATGTCTATATAAAGATTCATCTTGTTTATCGTTGACGTGTATTTGTAGAAAGTAGTTATATTATTTTTGACTGTATGTTCACTATCATTATTAGTTACTTTGAGAAAACAGTCTAATTTAGTAGTCTATAAGGTGGTTAGGAAAACTGTTGTTAACTTGTGCATGTTTCGTGTTCGATCAAGTGTTTACTTTACTGGAAACAGTGTGTAGAAATTGCCCAAATGTTCTATAATGCCGAGAGCTTTCGTCTATACTTTTAGCCATTATCAAGGAGGATTTTCTTTTGCTTTTTAAGTGAGTGCATAGGTTGTGTGTATGTTTCTAGCGTTATTGGGATGTTTTATTTTCCGAGCACTGTTAGCACATTCTGGCAGTGTTCGTAGATAATATTATTAAGTGTTCACTTTTTCTTTGTTATTATTAAAACTTCAAGTATTTTTAATCCTTTTAAAAGAAAAATTAAATTAAGGCTTAAAAGTAGTAACTTGTCTGTCGTCTTTAATAAAAAATGTATAAATGAAGTATTGGTGCCTAAATAAACAATTATATATATATATATATATATATATATATATATATATATATATATATATATATATATATATATATATATGGGCTAAAAACGTAATAAGCTGACTATGAAATAATTATGCAAGAGCTGTGATATATAGCCTGAGTTCATTTCAGCTATTCATCTTAATAACTGTATGGTGTATTTCTAAGTAAATTGCAATCTGAGTGTTCAAAAATTTTCAATGTAACTAGTTGCAAATGTCTCTTGAAAATGAACAAAATTTGGTGTCGAAATTTTATCAACTACCTATAACATATATCGTTGATTCTCTCTGCAATATAATAAATTATGTGCTTTCTATCTTTCCATATTGAAATGAAACTGAAACTTACTAAACTTATTTTTTAAGTAGTAAGTTATTGCGGTTTATTTAGAACGCTTTTGTTCTCCTATGACGTACTTTTGCCTCAAGAAAATAGATGTAATGTGGCATGCAGAGCCATGGTCCGCGTGCTTGAATAAGAAGCCTTTGGGTGTGGTACACGCTAGGGTAACACCGTTGTAGATTTCTCTCAGAGTTGACTGAGTACAACAAACATATTTTCCTATTTTGACATCCTCGAAAAGAAAAGTATAACTCAGTTTCCGAACAGCACCAAAATTCTGAAGAATTGACGAGTAGTCATAATAAATAATTCTGTTTTTGTTTTCATCAGTGAAGTTTCTGCGAATATATATATATATATATATATATATATATATATATATATATATATATATATATAATTGAAAACGTTCGACAACGTAAATATAATTAATCTATAATTGAGGTATTCTAACATTTTTTTCGTTTTTCAGAGATTTAAGAATATTGAAATTGTCCATATAATTTTTCCGAGCACTTTCGGCTACTTCTTTAGCACTTATCAAAGACGTTGTTTTGGGATTTCGTGTGTTAATATCAACACAGTACTTTAGCTGAATGAAATACGTGCGGTGATATATGCTTTTTGGCTGTCGCATGTTAATCGGGAAATGTTGACTTTGACATCACTTCTACTTTTAGAAAGTATTTAACACATCACTCCACTGCTAAACACTATAGAATTCATAGCAAGAGAACAGTATATAATCAGCAATTCTTCCCTAATAATGACACTATTTGATTTGAAAATAATTTTTGTGTTATCGACTAGAATTTTCATTAAAGGTTCTTGTAAATTATAAGTTAATAAATATTTATTAATCACAGTCTACTTCGAAAGGTAACATGTAAGATGTCGAATTGAGGAGGTAGTGATGTGTCCAATATAGGGAATTGAATTTTGACAAGTAGCACAGCATTGTCTCAATTTCAATACACCGTACAAGATTGTGTTAATTGTCAAAAATGTATTACCAAGACATTCATATCGTAAGCAGTCAAATATGATCTTTACAAACGTTCTTGCGTATGGTAATGGATGCGAGGCGGCATGACTGTAACAATTTCATTTCCAGGTCGATGTCAGCCGAATCATCGAACTTATGCTCCTGTTAATCGTCGCGTTGGTAAGAAGGAGAAAAACCAAGAATCAGTTCGTACTTCTGAGTTTTATAATTGGCATTTGTTTATGTAAATCGTAAAATTCTAAATCTTGAAATTATTTCGAACTGTGACGCAGAACGAAAGAGCCAGTGAGATAAACAAACGACTATTTCAAAACAGCCACCCCATAAATCGGACTATTAATAGGCAGATAAAAAAAACAACCCCAAAAATATATGGATTAAAAATAAGATCATTTAAAATAGGAAGGGTATATATATATTTATTAAAGTTTTTTTATGTTTAACGTTGTTATTTATAGATATATATTTATAAATATATAAACAGTATTAAATAACATTTATTGAATGTCCGAGAAATTTTCATTTTTTTTTGTTTAACCTGTTGGAACCGTTATTTATAGATACAATTTGTTTATTTGATACGCCAAATTATGAATGTACGAGATCTGTTTAAGTTTATAAACAGTTCGATTAAATTCTTTGTAGGATGCAACATTTTTCAAAGAACGAATATTTATTTAATGAAAATATCAGGCGGCCTGAATGTCGAGAAATTTTCATAAAAAATATTCGTTCTTTTAACATATATTATATATATATTCGAACCCTAGCGAAAAAAAGCTTACTTCTATACGGCTGCCTAACCAAAGTGTTGCTTATTTAAAGGTCGAATATCCGAGCAAGCCAGTCGAGAGTTGCTCTAGCGAGACAAGCTTGTTTACCATTACACCGCCTCGCGGAGCCAAATTAATTTTTGTAAATATATCTGCAATAATGAAATGCCAGTGATATTTTCTTTCTTGCATAATTTAGACGACAATTTATCATTCGCACCTTACATACTTGATTTAAAAAGACATTGAGGTTTTTGGTTTGTCTTTATACATGAGGCGATATATTTTCTCAGTCAAACTCTTTATATATTTGTTGGAAAAATGAGAAGGAAAGTATTGGTAAAAATATAATTCTTTCTAGAACATCATTTCTTTTATGACCTATATTTCAGTACCGAAAGGTTCTTTAGGCCAACATATGATTTTAAAAATGACATGATTCGAATCAGTTGTCTCATTTGTTATTTTGTTGATTGATTGTTTAGTGGCATATCAACCTCTGAATTTAATCAAACTGAATTGCATTTTTATGGCATTATTATGCCTTCAACTAAAGATATATTTAACAAAAATTATCATTTTGTTATAAAATGCATTGTTAGGCTATAAATAGGTATTGTAGGTATATACATAAACATTATTCGGACAATTGTCCTCATCTTTTCGCCATTTTATCTCGGCTCAGTTCGACATTCCAACCACCTTCTTCAGGTGGTTGGAATGTCAACTCTCGCTCACTGGGGTAGACTTTCTAATTCGGATATTTGATCAGTTATTAGTTATTTCCACATAATTTCCTCTGAAAGCAACACTTTAACCGGGTATTGAAAACACCTTTATCCACTGTGCATGTGTCCTGACGGGGTGAACCTAATATTTAGTTTTTACCAGTGCTCATATTGCAATTTTTTGCTGTTACCACGCATGACAGAGCTTACCTCTGAATATATATATATTGTATTTAATGAAATTTTTTGTGGCTTAGATTTGCTAAAACCACCTGAAGAAGGCCGGAGCGTACATCAGCCGAAACGTTGCGATAAATATGGCGACAAAGATGAGGGTAATAGTCCGAATAATGTAAATAATGTACATAGTACCTCATCTCAGAAATATAGACAGTCATTTTAGATACATATTCTATAAAATATATTTTTATTCTGTCATAGTGTTTTCGTTTGGAAGTCCACTATTTACGCGTAGGTTGAACCATAACAACTGCTACCATCTCGAATCCAAATGAACCTGTGAACAACAACAATTAACAGCAGGTCATTCTACGCTCCTGAAAACCTCCAATCTCCTGATCAGAGGCCTCACTGCCGGATATAGTTCCCATTAATGAAAGCCAATTTTCTTCACTTGGTCTGTTTTTGCAAGTAAGGTTAGTAACAGGTCTTAGCTGATTCATTAATTAATGTCGACCTTAATTAATGCCTTTGCGAAAATATGCTGTTGTTGTAAGGGACATTACTGTGTAACCTGATATTTATGAGAGCCGTATCTGCTTCTAAATTGATATATTATCCCATAGTTCATCTAATACAAGGCCTAAGATACACTCAGTATACAGTGTTACTAAATGCGCATGTTGTAAGTTTATAGAGGGACAATGCAGGAACTGCCTCCTACGGATATATAGGACAGGAAAAAAAGGTGATTTGGTTTGTTTATATTCTTTAGCATCATATCACTTCTATGGTTACTCTAATGCCGAAATGTAAATAATTTTAACAATTTTATGGCTTCAACTAAATACATTTTGAACGCATTTGTATGCCTTCACCTACAGGTAAAATGTTAATACATATAAGTATTTTTGCTCTATTTTACATAAAATCTATTGCTGATATTTTACTATAACTATCTGTTTTATGCTTTTATAGAGTTTCTGATTGGAGGTTCACTATTTGCCCATAGCTGGGACACTAACAGGTGCTACTACACCAAGCCAGGTTGAACCTGGAAACAGCAGCAAATAAGAGGTGGTTACCCGCTCCTCAAAACCTCCAATCTCCCGATCAGAAGCCTTGCTGCTTAATGTACTTTATCATCATACCCGGAATTTCGTAATTATTGGCTCTAAAACTGAAAATTGTAAAACTGTAATAACCAGGGAAGCCTTCTCTCGGGAGTCCATTCTACAATGCGACAGTTCGAGGGAAGACGCTGTTTGAAATGTTTTCATTAGTAAATGTATATGAATGAAATCAGAACGTGTCCATTCAGTGTATGTTGCCTGACCGTTCCTGAGTGGAAAGGTCCGTGATGGCGAATCCAAAGATTACAATATTCACGAATATCAGTCATGGAAATTGAAATAGAGGCGGTCGTGTAACAACGTTTTGTATAAGGAAAATGAACTGTAGATTGAAAATAAAATATCAGCCACAAGAGGGAGCAAATGATTTAGATCTTTGTTGTCTAGAACGGGCAGCGCCAACACATATGTCACAGCAGTACCGTATTTCTTTTCCGATCATTATGTGCTGAATTGTTCGTATGATATCAAATCATTGACCCATTCAGAAAACATTGTTTATTTTCAGAATACTCTTAGCGTTGGAAGATGTTTCATGCTTTGTAATAAATAGAAAAACTAGATATTTGGAATGATGTAAATTTCTGTGACATGGGTAAATTATTATTTTTTCAAAATTATATATTTTTTTTTGTTTTTTCCAAACTTACTTGAATTATTATTATTATTAATATTATTATATTATTAAATTATTATTATTAATAATTTAATAATAATTATTATTATTAAGATGAATAATAATACTACAAATAATAATAATGATAATAATAATAATTTGATGTACATATAGATATAGTTAGAGACGTTTTAATGTATGCCAAAATTATTAAATATACGTATAGGCAGGCTGAGTGAAAGTAACTAGGCATTAAAAATTGCTAATAAAATCAATATCCCTATTACAAGTTTATCGAAACAAATGATACATGTTTTTTATTACATGGGAAAATGAAAGTAAATCTTCATATTTCAATGTCAGCACCGGTGGCGTCAACTAGTTTCCTCAGACGGCCAGAGATGGAATGAACAAATTTCTTAAGGACGTCGTCTCAGGTATCATTGAAAACCTCCTGAATTCGTGTATTTAAATTCTCCGGGGTGCGAGTTTTTTTGTTTTGTTTTTTTTTTTTTACAAAACCTTTTTTTGTTGCGTAGGCCCACAAGGAAATATCACATGGAGCGGGATATAGACTTCTTGGTGCCCATTCATGAGATCTTCTTCGTGCCATCCGACCTACTGGAAAACGTTGATCTCACCACCCACGCACAGTGAGAGTGAAATGGGTGATGCGCCATACTGTATGAATATCGGGATACCAATGTTATCCCAGTCAGACACCGTCGTCCAAACATAATTTTCGAACATCTGAGGATAGCGGTTCCAATTCCTGTAGACAGAGGTTCGCAGAAGATATTGACCGACGAATCTTTCTGCCTTCATTCCGCACCACACGGTCACTTTTAGTCGAGCTTGCATCCTCTCAACCATCATGTTCGGAGCGTTAACGCACGACACCCGGTAATGGAAGGTGTGATGATCGATGAAACCGCCCAAATGGAATATACCACTTCGTCACTCTAAAGAATGTTTTCAAACAATTCAAATCAATCTTCATGCCAACCTAGCACCAACTCTCCATATTCCATTCTGTGATTACAGACTTCAGGTTTTATATCATGCAAGTGAATAAGAAATCTCAATAAGCGTTGCCTGTTTAAAAATGTTTCTTGTCATGACTTCAGTGATTCAAGCAATTTCTAATGTCTAGCTACTTTCCAGCCACCTTGTAGACTCATGTATTTTTGTCTGTGTATTGTGAATTTATCCGCATCTATCTATCTATCAATCTATCTATCTATCTATCTATCTATCTATCTATCTATATCGCATGTATGTATGTATGTGTGAATGTATGTATATATGTGTGTATGCATGTATGTATGTGTACGTATGAATGTATGTATGTGTACGTATGAATGTATGTATGTGTACGTATGAATGTATGTATGTGTGTATGAATTTGTGTATGTGCGTGTGCATCTATATTCGTATGTATGTATGTGTATGTATATGTGTGCATTAAATATAGATATCTGTTCATAATCCAATTTACGCAGACACACGCACACACCCATATATACATATGTGTGTATGTGCGCATTAAATATAGACACCTGTTCATAATCCAATTTACGCAGACACACGCACACACCCATATATACATATGTGTGTATGTGTGTGTGTGTGCGTGAAAGTAATATGGGAATAACTATACAACCAATGCCACCTGGATTGTTACAAGTTAACTGGAATTTCTGCCTCGAACATAATATATTTGTTGTTAAATGCGGATCAGAATGGTGTTCAGCAGATCTCCAACTAGGACCCTTAGGACCCTTGTAATATATATGTTTGGGATTTCCCCTTAATCACTCATGCATCCTTCCACATCACTGGATAGAAAAGAATACTCGTCCCGTCCCACTTTTAATCGTTAATACCTAAGAATTAGAAAACCTTTAATATTTTCTGCTTTTTCTTGTGATATGGTACGCGGTAGTCATATATATATATATATATATATATATATATATATATATAGATAGATAGATAGATAAATATAGATATATATATATAGAGACAGATAATTAATATTAGTGGTAAATATACATATATATGCAAAATATATAAATACCCATACATGTATATTTTTTGAATAAAAATTCCAAGAGGATGAATCCAAGTAGAACTCAATGTCCAGGACATTATATTATTATTTACGATTCCAATGGAATAAATTATGACCATGGAATATTAGTGTTTAAGCCTTTTTTATTATATATATATATATATATATATATATATATATATATATATATATATATATATATATATATATATATATATATGGACTTTTGAAATTAAGTTGGAAGTAGATTTGATATTTTTATTTATTCTAGTGTTTGGCTATTTTGCATTATCAATAGACAATTTCATTAAACATCAAAATGTTTTTCACATGTTTTTCTGAATTCCTAGTGTTATCATTATTTTCATTATTTATATTCGGCCCATTTTCCTCCTCTTTGTTTTATTTTTATCATGAAATAACAATGTTCGACACAGATCATTGTAATTTCAATCACTGGCTCATGCAGCTTTTATCTGCACTCAGTGGAAACGAATGAGCAATAACTGAAAAAGTACTAAATCAAATGAGACCTAGACGATATACTAAAACATGACCAATGGAACGAGAACAGTTTGTCCCCGTAGATTAAATAAAGTGTCCAGTTCAAAATTCCATGTATGTTACCCAGATTGATATACACTTTAGAAAGGCTGGATAAAAACAATAAGTGTGATGACAATAGAATAAACATACATTGTGTAAGTAATCGTTTTCACATATTCAATATTTCTTACTTTTTCTGATATTTCATATCAATCATTTAACGTATATAAATAAGGAAATGATAATGTAGACATTAAGTGGTTCCTTAACATTCGGCAGTTATTAGCCGCGTAGACAGAAGTACTTCAATTGAAATTTATAAAATCTTTCTCTAAAAATGAAATAGAAAAACCGCTTTTCCAGTAATAATGCGGGCATCAGTCTTAACATTTTTTTGAAAAAAAAACGTGAAAAATCTTTTGTAATTATTATCTTTATCAGTTTTAAGCGATGTAAATTCTAGTTGTTGCTGCTGTTGAAAGTCCACAAGAAATGTGGCTTCTGTTTAAGGTATTTGTGGGTGATTGTATAGTTCCAGTACTAGAAAATTAAAGAAGGATTGTCCACGCTAAGAATATACACATTCCTTGTCGAAAGTATATGCAAGAAAAAAGACTTTTCATAATCCCAAAATAGCAACCTTCCTGCATAAAAGACTGAACACTTCTTATAGGGTCATTAAAAGCAGAGAGTTGTTTGAAGCCACACTTGATGAAATTACTTCTGTTTTATGAATACATGGGTTCAATGATTATCGTAGAATCACAATAAAAAGAAAGGAGAAACAATAGATATGTCCATCCATAATTTTGTCACATCTCAAATCCCAAGAAAAAGAAAAGTCGCGTAGAGCCAGTAGGGAAATAATTCCCTGCTCCAGTAACTTGCTTCAAGTCTCAAAAATTTGGACATTTGGATAGCAGAAGGTCTTTGGACAACATGTGAGAAATGTGGCCAATTCATTCATACCACACGGAAGAAGAATGTTAGTATGTGGTAATTCGTGCTAACTGCTAGGACAACCATCCAGCATACTCACGATCATGTCACTTCTGGAAAAGGAAAAGAGAGATAGTCGAGACGAAAGATAAACGAAATGTCTCATTTATAGAAGCAAGGTGCTTCCTATACCAAAATAATGCAACAATGATCAAAAGAAATACCAGTCAACTTGGCAAATGCAGAACACTCACTGAGAATCTAGTGCAGTTTAGGACCAAATGATATGGCCAAATTTCAAAACAACCTAAAATACATTTTCATCAAGAAAATAATATAATTCTTTTGAACCCCAAAAGAAAGGCAATGAATAAATTCACATTACAAACAAACAAAAAACAAACACAAACACTACCGATCAAACAAAAACCATTCCTAAAAAAAATACGAATTCTCTTCCAAAAATACAAAATATTCTGCAAATCAAATGTCATAGCAATCAGCTATCCGTACACCAACAACCATTAAAGATAGATTTAAGATATTAAATATTATCTTCCCCCAAATAACAGAACCAGCCAAGCAAAAAACAGAAATTCAGAGTGACCCAATACATAAACAAAAATTATTTGATAAGCTTGTAAAAATGGAGGAGGAAAGCCAGAACGCTCAAACGGCCAAAACATCCAAATTCAAAACATCGAAAACTTAAATCTCAACCACATACTGAGCTAATTCCTGAAAACATTTAGGAATAATGTATCAAATAATTCGATGTAAATGACGTGGAATAAAGGCAAACATAAATGAACTGCTTCTGCTAATAACAGACCTGTCTCCAGCAGTTTTCATCTTCAGGAAACATTCCTAAAGTTAAATAACAAACTGAATATAGAAGAATGCTATCAATAAAATTACACACAGGACACTGACCTTTGAGTGTCAGGCGGTACATCCATTCTTGTTAGTAATTATGAAACACGAAATAAATTTACCAACTACTTTACATGCTACTGCTTTTAAAGTGACCTGACATAGGACAATAAATATCTCCTCAGTATACATTCAAACAAATGAACAATTAAATTAAGCTAAAATTCATGAAATCATAAAACAACTCCCTACACCTTTTATTATACTAGTGGACTTTAACAGTCTCAACGCTATATGGGGTTGTAAGGACAAAAACCAAAAAATGAAGGACCTTAGAAACAAAGATTAATAACGATGATTTATAATGATAAAACGGCGAATTACATAAAACAGGTCACCGGTAGCTATTCGCCAATAGACTTATTCCTGCGTGATCTATCAATTTAGATGGATTTCTCTTGAAAGGTACTGGCAGACACATGTAGTAGTGATCACCTGCCAGCCGTCCTACAAAATTCAGAACATACCGATAAAAATCCTATTCGTTGAAAATTGGAGTGAACTGCGATGAATATAAAATCCAATGTTCAAAAATACTATTGCTAGGGAAAAGCATCAAGGACGTAATATATTTCACAGAAATCCTCATCTCTCTAGCAAAAGAATGCATTAAAAAAATTAGCACCACAAAAAAAAACTCAACAGATATTGGCTCAATGACAAATGTAAAAAGCCTCAGAATAAGAAGAGCACATCTTAGAGAATTTAACCTACAACCGCTGATATGCTATTTAATCAACTGAAAATAATTAAAGAAACCAAAACAGAATGCAGGAAAAACTATGTTAGTAGACTCAATTCTGCTCCAAAACAAGTTCTGTCTGGAAGATGATAAACGAAATAGCAAGCAAATAACAAACAATCATTGTAAAACCCCTCTCGATAAATAACAACAAAACAACCAGCAAAAAAGCTATCCTTGAACAACTAGCCAAAACAATTTCTAAAGATTAACTTGCCAAGAATGATAACCAGAATTTCTGAAGCTCAAACAAAAAGCGGAAAAACAAAAACTAGTTTTAAATCAAATAATAAAGAGAGCTATAAACTACCATTCACACTATGGGACCTAAATGAATTTTTTAAAAAAAGCCCACAATATGCCTGTGGAACTACAAGATATCAACTAAGAACTCATAAAACTGTTACCTAACAAAACATTACAACTTTTTTAAAATATATAATTACGTATGGACAAATGGTAACTTCCCAGAAATGCGGATACAGCCATTCATCATCCCTATTCGAAACCCTCGAAAGGATTACGAAATCGCTGGAAACTTCAGGCCGATAGGATTAACAAGTTGCCTATGTAAATCTATGGAGGGAATGGTCAACAAGTTAACATGGTAACTAGGAACTAAAGGCCTAATCAACGACATCCAATGTACTTTTAGAAAAAGGAAGAACCGTGGATCACTTAATACACCTAGAGGGCCTTCATTAAGAATGAACAGCTTATCATTTTTGATTTACAAAGGCTTACGGCACGACAGAGAAATTAGGTAATTTAAAATAACTACATGAACTGTGTCTAAAAATAAGGCTGACTCAGTTCATAGAGAGTTTCCTGGAGGACCGAAAATGTCAAGTCCGTAACTAACTACACTGTCATAACTGCGAAATCAAGAATAGGTTCCACAAGAAAGCATTCTTTCGTTGAACTCATTCTGCGTCAAAATTAATTCCATAGTTAAATCCCTAAATCCATGAGTGAGATATACAGTATATGTTGACGACTTTCTAATAATGTACATATCCAGTCATATGCATACCATAAAAAGACAACAAAAGTGAGGCCTCAATAAAATAATCAAATGGGTGACTGGAAATGGTTTTACCATTTCCAAAAAAAAGCAAAATATCTACATGTCTGCAAATTAAGAAAGTCACACAATGCCCTCTGTTTAAAATTGAACAGAGCAGAAAGCTGAATCGTAAACAAGAAGATCCTAGACATCACCTGTAACAAAAGAGATTAACATTCAGTCTAAAATATGTAAACATAATATGTACTAGGATGCTCCATCCTCTGCGTGTACTGGCCATTCTAAATGGGAAGCAGATCGACCAACATTAGTTAAATGATACAGGTCGCTTCTTTATGCAAAACTGGTTTACGCTATTTTTCATGTATTAGGTGGCCAGAAATCATGCCTAAAAATAATGCAACCTATCATCAAGGCATCACACTGGTACTTGGGGGCTTTCTGGGCGTCCCCACTGAAGAGCTTATGAAACACATCCACATTTAAGACGTACTAAACTGGCACTACTCTACTATGTCAAAATAAAATTATGCCCATTAACCTAAGTTACAGCGCTAACTTGAAACCTCATTATTGTTATCTATTCCAATAAAAAGGAAATACTATACAACCTTTTGGATTCAGTATGAAATCCATTGCCAAAGAGTTAGGGACCACACTCTCAAACATACAAAACTCGACTGCACCAAGAGCAATCAAATAACCTGAATCATTTCTAGAATTAAATAAACTACCTAAACAAAAAATCTACCCCCACAAATTCCAGGACAATTTTCAGCGCATATTTGAAAACTATGTTGACAATACATCCATCTATACAGACGGTTCAAAGTGTGAGAACATGAAGGATGTGCAGAAGTTAGCCAAAATATTACAAAAAAAAAATGCCTCTCAAAGAGAAGTTCTATTTTCATTGGCGAGGCTTAGGCAATAGAGCTAACTCTCAACATCATCACGGAGAGCAAATAAAAGCATTTCTCAATATTTTCGGACACTCTATCCATCCTAATGGCTTTGAAAGAAAACAAAACAACGACCCACATAATATCAAATTATTATACATAATGAACACTACTTTCAAACATAAAGACGTCAAAATATGTTGGATTAGCCACATCAGATTTTAAGGGAACAATAAAGAAGACATAGCAGCCAATTAAACTTCAGATATGGATGTAGAATCAAGGAGCAAAAACCATACACTGTTTTTCAGAAGATCACTGACAAATATATTAAGAAAAATTAGCAACGGTTCTGGGAGGATATCCAACACAAGAAAATCTTCACAATCCAATCGAAAATCGGAGTATGGAAGTTGGCTTTCAGAAAATCTCGAAATGAAGTCGTAATTCTGGCCTGCGTAAGCACTGACGATACGAGAATAACCCACTCGTAATTACTAAACAGTTAGAACAACCAGTGCATCAAGCGTGTGTAACGGCATACACTCTTAAACATATATTAACCGATTGTTCAGATTTTGCTCTCTCAAGACATAAATGCTATAATATAAACCACATGTGTGAGCTCTTCGAGAACGCAAAACACTTGACACAGAATTTCTTAAAACGGTGGGTCTCTACAAAAATATAAACCAAACGATAATGTCATAAAATCAATTTCACAATGACTACCCGAAAAGAATACATCAATGAAACCGGCTCTCGCCAAAAAAAAAAAAAAAAAAAAATCTCTACAAATATACGTCATTGAAACCTGATCTATAAACTGATTTCTTACAAGGAATACACATTCTATTCATACGTATCTATTGTAAAAATCTTGTCGGCATTAACTAATTCATTGAGGTTGATGTGACGTTAAACAAAAGAAAACAAACCAAACCAAACGAAGAATGTACACGCCCCTATCGCTACAAGCCATTTATATCTATTGATTCGTTAAAGGCTTTGTATACAGAAGACAGTTTGTATATTTCGGAACCGGTTTGGCATCATAAATGACATCACATGAAAACATATTCTGGATATTTAGATTGATTTATTGGTTTTGTAGCAGTTACTTTTTGGGGCAGCTCTACCCTTAGTAATTTCTTCCCGCTTTCCTTCACTATATTCTGTAGGAGTTATTGTAATTTCCTTTACGTGTCTGTTATCAACACCGTCCCATCTGCATATCTTAAGCTGTTAAATTCTGATAGATCATCTAATTCAATCTGAATCGCGTCACTGTATAGTTTGAATAATTTTAGTAAAAAGACACACCCTGGTCTTACAACACTTTTTGATTTGTTGCATATTTACTAAATTTTATTTTCTATTCGTATGCACGTGGTATGTTGCCAGTCTAGGAATTGTATTGTTCCAATGTCCTTCCCAAATATACCAAGGATACCTAGGAGTTCCATCTTCAAAAATGTTTTAAAAAACAAATATTATAAGGAAAAATTCTGGGGTGCTATTCATTAATAACTGAATTAACATTAAAATAATTGCTTTTCCTGTTCCCGAACATCCCACCTTGAAATACAGAAAGATATAATTCAGCAATTGTATATGGCCAAAAATGGCGTTGTCTGTTTTTTTAATTAACACACACACACACACACACACATATATATATATATATATATATATATATATATATATATATATATATATATATATATGTATGTATGGATGTCGTTGTCTGGTTTATTAGTTCAACATATCGTTTGCTTTTGAGATTCAATGTTCTCTAACAAACGTCCTTCCTATTTAACAGTTTTTTTTCTTTATAAATATATATATATATATATATATATATATATATATATATATATATATATATATATATATTTATCCTTGTCATTTCTTTCCCGTTTTTTTTTATCGTTCTTTTTTCTATTCAATTTATAAATCTATTATCATATATGTTTTTTTAATTCCTCACGATTCTCTCCGTGTCCATCTAAATTCTTTTAAAAGAAATATGTCTGGAATAGTGACTCATGTGGAGATCGCCTTGTGTTTGCTATTTCTTTGTTAGAAACCGTTTCACCTCGATGTTGCCGTGAAAGCCGCTGTATAAAATGATAGATTCACAGTATGCGTCTGTGTCTGTCGGGAACCTTTAATTACGAAGTTTGATATATACGTCTTGTTCAGTAAAAATTCTTCTGCAGGCTGGAAAAATGGTTTTGTATTCTGTATACATAATTCCGTTTCCTATCAAATAATCTTTTTCACGTACCTTTTATCGTCAGCGACAGACAAATATTCTAAATATTCCAACCGATTTTTTTGAATGGATGATATTTTTTTACGAGTGTCTAATACGAAAAGAAGTTTACTGTCTGTGCCCTCTTCAAGATTGGTGCAACATAGAAGATAAAAGAAAAAAAAACTTTATTCCAAAGAATTATATCGTGATATTTTTTTCTTTTTCTTTTTAACTCAGGAGAAAGCACAATATATGATGTAACAGTGCTGATCATATTAGCTGTTTCCTTATAAAAAAAAAACACACGGCATTCATTTCCCGAGCAACCAGGACTACAATCTGTTGATATGCTTCTATTAAAACAATATATTTAAAAACAGTTTTCTCAAGTCCGGTAGCGCTTAACAGGCTATCTAATACTGATGGGGGCTTCCTTCGTATTCTTCTTGTTGACGTGTCCACCCCTTTTTATACAAAAGGACTCACCCAGTATATACATATACTACTGCAAGAGTAAGACTAGAGCAATACCGAAGAGTCGAGTCGAGTGTGACAGCCTAAAAGGTTGCAGGTTACCGGAAGTGTGAGGGTGAGGTAACAGCAATTTAGGAGTCACAGTGAGCGACCACGTAGACTCAGTATGACGTCATACAGTGATGCTTCAATACCAAAGACTGTATATATATTTTGCTACTAATACGTATTCCTGAAACTACTAACACGTATTTCTTGGAACTACTAACCTGCTTTACCAGTTTGTATTGTTACGTTAATAGATTAGTTCCATATATTAATTCCTGGCGTTTGTTATTTATTGGTACCGGATTTCAACCCGGAATCCACAACACTTCTGTTGGAAGTCGCATGGAAGTCACCAGTTATATTATGTCATTTTTTTTTATTTCACTGTTTATATGTGACATCCATTTTATTTATTTATGCTTTTGGAATTATCAAATGATGTGGTTTTAATACATATATCACATTATTAGGAAGCAATTCTGCAAATTTTAATCATTTATAATTACTATGTTATAAACATTGCATTAGCGCACTTAAAACATTATTTAATATTTTGAATTAATTATTCACGCAGATTACTATGTGGTGCTCGCTTTTATAATAGATATGCAAAAGTTTATGAAGTAGTTAGAAGTAAAAAAAAATACCCCCCCCCCCGTTTAGTCTCAAAAGAAGTATTTAAATTCAAATCTTCCTTTGTAAAATCACATGAAAACTTCACATATATAGAAATAGTTTTACTTACCTTATTTCTTTTCTTATTTTCTTTTTTCTGTGAGGACGACCTGGATATTTTGTCAAGGTTAAATATTTATGCGACCTATCCTTCTAAAATTAAATGATATTTTATGCAGTGGATATTTCATGACAATACAGTACTTTATATGATCAAAAAGTATCAGTATTACTGGTATAAAAAGAAATCTACAAGCCACGTCCCTTCAGTAATTAATCCCCTTTGAAACAGCCCCCTTCTGGAGGTATACACATTGTCCCCCGTCATTTTCTATGAACAAAGTAGTCGTGGACTTCACTTTATACTGTAGTGAGCAGTTGCCTTGTCGCATTCTCTTGAAATCTTCTTCCCTTCAATCGAGATTTGATAACTGAAAAAAGAGGAAGAGATCTGGTGAATATGGCGGTTGTCGATCCTGGGGAATATTGTGCTTGGCCTGAAAATGTAGTACAAGTCATAGTCACTGAGGAATCGCAGGGTACACACTTTCATTCAAAGCACTGTTATAAGCAATGAAAGTGCTGCAGTTTGTATGAGTTTTATGGGACATTAGAATAATGCCCGGGACAGGGAATGTTTAATCCGGGATAACGGCAATTAAATCTATGACTGGATTGAAAAGACCGCTGAGAAATTTCCCGTTGAATAATAATATACTAGTAGAAATAATAGCAACATTCGTTAACTTTAATTTTCAAAAGGTCGCAAAATCCATTGTCTAAAAGTTTATACTTTAATAGTTTTCTTAAAATCAACAGATGTTCAATTATATATATGTGGATTATGGTGATGAATTGTTTTCGATAAATCTACCTCATTCCTACAGAACAAAAAAAACAAAAAAACATTGTTAGACTCTGGTTATTCTATGGTAATTTCCATGCTAAATGTTCAGACATATTCCAATCATTACTTCCACCAATTCAATCATTCGTAACGAGAAACTACCAAGTCAAATTACAGCTTCGATGCATCTGTACACACTTCCCATTCCAGTAGTTTTGCCGAAGTTCCGCACAGACATTTTTTTTCACCAGAACTGTAACGTTCTGGAACTAACTGCTGAAACGATTCTTCCGAGATCACTGGAATTATTGTTGCAAAAAATAATGGTCAACCGTTTTCTATCCTACATATCTTTATAATATGCATCCCTTACTACCATCTTGTACGCCCATACAACCTTATTCACTAAGTCTTTATGTTGTGTCTCTTATTTCAGCTCACTTGTGTTTATATACATAGTCCTGTTGGATTTAAATTCTAGGAGCTGCATATATCATTATATACATTTAAACAACATTTATTATGCTGTTCGGAGAATTATGTTAAGAATCAACTTTATGCATGTATTAATGTATTTAAACAGTGATTAAATCAGTCAAAATACGAACTCTAAACGACTACGCATTTCTGCAGTCGACTTAGAATGTTATCTATGACTATGTATTTGAATACAATATCTTTATCTGCTTTGCAGATAAATGTAATTTGGTTAGAACAAAAATGCTTGCCAAAGTGGTAGTCACTGGGCGAAAGAATATGGTGGATGTGGCAAAATCTCGTATACCAAGATGCTGAGATTTTTCAGTGCCATGTTGGCAAAATCTGGACGAGCATTTCCAAGAAATAGCTAAGGATCTCATCACTTCAGTTTGCATTTTGCTTAACTGATTGTGCATTTCATCAGGTTGCTGGACGTAAACGTCGGTAATGTGCTCTGGTAAGATTCCAGAAAGCGGTAATGCATAACACCAGGGACATACGACAAGATAAACGCCTTAATCTATTGTGGGCGAAATTTCTGTTTGGTACAGAGATTCAATGTAGCGTCATTGTCCTACTATTGAACTGATTGTTTATGAATGTCATAAAAAGTACATTTCTCATCTCAAAACTGTAATCAATGAAGAAATGGAGTCATTCGAATTCCGTGAATATAGCATCGAACATATTGCAACTCAAACTCCGAAATATTTCTCGGACGCTTATAGCTGGATATTCTAAAGTTTTATTCAGTCAATACTTAATTGTCAATTATCCCTTCTTACCCCTACAGCAGTACTTCAGAAACCAAAGCCGGACTGGTCGTGTACAATTTGATGCTTCATCCAATGCTTTAAGACTGGCAGTAGTTTCAGTAGCAAAACTTCCCCAAGATTAACATATGGCAAACAATAAAACGAATTTCTTGTTTTTATGTTCAAGATTTGGGCTATATAATCTTTTAACTTTTATTCTGAAAGAGATGTATATAAAATTAACAAAGTGGACATTAATCAAGAGAAATTTGTTTTGATTTTATGCAACTATTATAGTAATTTATTCAGAAATCCATTATTATCCAAATAACCTAATACCAATTAAAAATTGAGATTATATAAGTCATGTTGGTCTACAAGATCATTTAGTGTGTTGCTAAATTTGAATTAAATTGATATCTTATTTTAATTTCCTGTAAATTCCTTTAAAATGTATTTTCCATTTCTTTATAAACATATACATGTGTGTGAATGCAGTTGTTTCTTTTATGTCTGCCTCTGTGTGTATGTATTAGGTTTATTTTCACTAGGTGGAGAAGATGCTAAATGTAATTAAATGCTCTGCATTCAAATACAGCTGATGTGATACAGAAAGACATTGATCTTCAGATGTAGTTTCAAAGATTTTATAGCATCACCGTACGTGTATCTTGGAGGTGCTAAACAAATATTCGTAGAATTTATACATGACATAATCTACTTTACAATATGGTTATTTTCCGATCGTCGCCGAGGAATTATTAATTATTAACTTATAAATCCGTATCGCAAATTGTCGGTGAATCCACTTTGATCTAATCCAATAAATATTTCATTCGTAAATATTGTATCATATAAATATACCAAATCTAAATTTTATATTTAAAATCGTTATTCTATAAGATACCTGTGTGGATTGTGACTTTCAATCATATATATATATATATATATATATATATATATATATATATATATATATATATATATATATAACCTAGTGACAACAAACCTACCCTAGTTTTCACCTAAGCGGATCGTGAGGAAAAGCTGGCTCCAGCTTTCCCTCACGATCCGCTAAATGAAACCAGGGTAGGTAAATCTATCTCACTAGGTTTGACTGGGGTTTGCTCTACGGTTGTATTGAGCTCTTTTAGTTAGTTGTTTACTTGTGTCGGTTTTTTTTTTTTTGGGCTTTAAACCTGTATCTGTGCGATTTTTTGCGACTGACTTTCATGTTCCTGGCTCTTTCTTTTTAAAACCGTTTTTTTCCTTCGAGATTGATTTGATTGTTGGCAATCAAAATTCGAAGGTTTTTCGACGATGTATATATATATATATATATATATATATATATATATATATATATATATATATATATATATATATATATACGTGTGTTTTTGAAAGGAATATAAAGACTGATACGCATGTTCATTATTGATGGTCATTTATTTCCTGACTCGAACAAAATGCGATTACAAGCAAAAATGATACCTGCTATTTATGGCGATGAAACGGAATATATAGTTATTAATATATTTATGAATTCTCATGAAAAATAATAATATAAGTATGAATTCTTTTTCATTATATATTTAGGTTTTATTACAATTCTAACCATCACTTTTTAAAACCACAAATATTGACACTTTTTTTTTTGCAGGCACGAAACCAAGATTACTAACTCTCCTTGCTAGTGACTGAATCAGTAAAACTATATTTTATCTAAATACATATCCAGATACTTTTATATCGAAAGAATTAATATTTTATAATTTTTTTAAGTGATATTTTCTAATTGCAATCAATTAATTCCTGGTTCCCAACTAGCTTCCGTGTTTATTTTGCCATCACGATATTTCTCGATTAATTTGAGAAAAATATAATTAACAACTACACAATTGGAAATATCAGATCTTCGCTTCCCTCGAATAATTATTCCGGTTAGTAATAGAAATTTTTGCAATTGTCCCGCTCTTATAAAAGATTATTTTAAACTTCCTTTGCAATGATTTCTGACCTCCTCTTCTAAAATGACTATTAGTGAATATAAAATAAGATCATCTCTCCTATTAACCTGAAATAAACTGAACAATAATTGCTCATCAGATTTAAAACATTACTTCCTTAATATTTAAATAGGTTTGTCCGGATATTACATGTTGATATTCACGACGACAACGCGAAAATTAATTATTTTAACTAGAGATTATGATATTTTTTCTCACTCTGGATCGTTAATATCTCAAGTTGTTTTTTTTTTGTTTTTTTTTTTTAAACCGTTCCATTCTACGCCATGTTTATCTACACGGACTTGTACTGCATGTGTCATATTCACTGACATATTTAAACACATTTCTACTATATTTACATTATAAAATAGATTTGCAGGCCAATGAGAGAAGGTGCAGGGGGATTGCAGCAGGAAATGTAATATAGGAGAGAAGATTTCGAATTACAGTCAAATTGAAATTCACAAACGTGTTATAATCTTGGGGAATTATTAAATTCATCTCCACCCATATATGGATTACATATTAGCAGTTGTATCTGGAAAAAAGTATATATATATATATATATATATATATATGTGCACCTCGAGGTGGTATAATGTTTAGCAAGCTTTGCTTGCTAGAACAATTACGACTAAGTAGTGAGATCGATACTCACTGGGTGCCCCCTATTTTCGGCATTGTGACACATGTAAGCTACGCTTGAAAATCATTATATATATGTACATATATATATATATATATATATATATATATATATATATATGTGTGTGTATATGTATATATATATATATATATATATATATATGTATATATACACGTGTATATATATATATATATATATATATATATATATATATATATATATATATACATATACATATTCATGTACATATATACATGTACATCATGTACATATATGTATATATATATATATATATATATATATATATATATATATATATATATATAATCACTTCTATAGCCATTTTCAAGGATGTTTTGTTTCTGGTGTTATTTTTCTCATGGTTTTACTGTTTCATTGTAATTTATTTGGTCATTGTTTTGAATCGGAGCGTTCATTTCGAGCCTTCACGTTTTGCGCCCAGATAAAATTTGGGTGAGCATTTTAACCCTCTATTTTCACTGTTAAATAATGTGAAGATTTGATGAGGAGTGAAATGCTTGATAAAATCTCGAATAGAGATGGTTCTGATAATATTTATAACATAAATCTCTGGTTCAAATCTCAAGTGCTTCGTTCGTGAAACTCTGGGTCAAATAACTGGACGATTAGTCAGGAAGGTCAATTATTGTTGTTATGGTTCTTCGGTAAGCGGTCTAAGCGTGTGGCATCTTTGGAATATTGAAGCATGTAGAATATTATTTTATTTGTGAAAATTTTTAAAACTAATTTTAACCTAATACAATACTCAAGAGCCACTCACGGTGAAAATTACAAATTGTTTGTCTATTTCAATATAGCACAGTTATATATCGTCTATCACATATCTGATGGGTTCAATAAAGAAATACTTGAATTTGTTTCAAATGAAAACATTACCAGGCAATGACCCAAGCTTTGTGAATTAAATTAGGTTGACAGAATAATTTGTTGATCCGTTGATGGTTACGATAGCACGGAGTCACAAATCATCAGATTCATGGAGTTGAGCGTGCTGCCTTGTTCAGAATGTTGATCATGTTTGATAAACGTGCTCTCTCCCAGAAACTAACTGAAAAGTTGCGGTATAAACCATACGTGAGGTCAGTGGGAGTTGAACAAATACAAATGTGTCGGGGCAGGCGCCACCCACAATTTTGCCCGTGCTTGATTCAAAAATCTTACGACTCATACAGCAATCGCTATCACTTGACTAAAAATATTTTTGCCCTTCCTTACCTTTAAATGAGTGCCCTTTGCCGTGCTGATGTTGTTACATGTCTTACTTCTTGCCTATCTCACACTGCGAATTTTTTCTAAGGTCTATACTAAACATTTACTCTATTAAGAAAAAAGAACTAAACAAAATGAACACAAAACGATCAACTCTACAAAAGGACTCGTAACTGAAAAACCGGATGAAAATGATTCTTAACAAATAAATTTTCACACAGCGGAATCAGAATCAACGTTTTTTTCAAGCGAATGAGCCAAGTGGAGTAAAGTACCATGCAGATTTAAATTTTTCCCACTCGTGACGAATGCAGCTATCGATTTTTTTTATTTTTTTTTACATGCTAGCTTGCTAGTTAACATTCGTGTCAGTCAGGTATTGGCTCTCACGCTGGCCAATAGAATCTTGCTGCCTATTCGTGGCAGCCAGCTATAGGCTCTCACTCTGGCCAGTACAAAATGCCGCAAACTACATGAAAATTGTCGAAGAAGCATGAAAAAATCGATTTCCACTATCGATGAGAGTTGGGAAATGCAATGTCGGTCTTGACCTTCCCGCTGACTTGGAGCACTGGCATGTAAACTTTGGTGAAAATCTGTCGAAAATTGCGGCCATGCATTCGTTACACACATACACACAACCTGGCTTATATATATATATATATAGAGAGAGAGAGAGAGAGATATATATAGATAGATAATCATATGAAAGTCTTGAAAGTTTTTTTTTTTTTTTTTTGTGACGCGTTATATATAACACAAATATAGACCTTTTTATATTGTATGGAATAAAGATTTGGCTAACTTTGTTAATTCAGCAGACATAATCTAAAAGTTATAAATCAATTAATGCTCCCCTTTATGCATTATAGTTTTCTAGCCTTTAAACTGTTAATCTCCACTTCACCCTGTGTATTATCGGATTACACTAATCATACTCTGTTAACTACACAACTGCCAAATAATGATATCAGATCTGAGGAATTGAACATGGCAATTTTGATCGCTTAATAACGCATATGAAATAATATTGCTTGCTCTATTTGAAATTCCTAGTCAAAATTTGTTATACAATTATTATAATGGATTCTGGAGAATGTATTAATTGAACATCTTGGTCAATTTGACAAAGTCAGAAAACATAAATTCTGTTTATTCGTTATTTTAGAATATTTATACGATTTCAGGAAATATAAGGTAGTGGTTTCATGTTATTTTCCCCACGGTTTTGAATTCATGTTAGTCGTTCTATATGATTATTAAATCCATCTACACTAATTTATAAGTCAGAGTTGATGGCCCAGGAGGGAACTGATGGATACATCAGTTTCCGAAGAATGTTGGTACGAAAGTGAAAGTGTAGCACATCGGCGGAACAGAAACTCAATTAGCTGAATCCACTTTCATGGCACGATACCTACTTTGTCCTGTAGCCGTATTTCGACAACTGAGTCAGGCTAAAAACTAACAGCACGAAAAAAGCATAATTTATTTAGAGGAGAAAATAAATGGCAGGCCTTTACTGCTGTAAGTACATGATCATTTCACCAAAACTTACATTGTTCCTTGTGATTTTGCTTAAGAATAGATTCTCTGAACTTAGAAAAATATTTTAGGTGCAACTTTGGTGGAAACAGGTATTGTTCTATAGGCCATTGGAGCCCTATTAAACCCGTTCATTACCTATACCCTGTTGATGTGACCGGGTGGCTTTCGATTAAACGATTTACCACAGTGGTTTGTGCGATCTATGTCAGAGAATACTTAAACAAAAATTAGAGTGGTGTGACTATCAATGAACAGAAATTCCGTCTTCCCGAACTAGAGATTTTCTTTTACTATATTCCGTGGCCGTTGAGAGTCTGTATCGGTCTGTTGCTCGTTGGCTACGCCTATCTGTGCAACTCTGATCAGAAGGATTGTCTCATAGACCTTCCCACTGTAGGGGTTTTGAATCTTATTTACATCCCAAAAGGATATCCACCCTACGTAATTCTTTAATCTCTTCCAATACTTTAATGGCTAACCCATATTTAGAAGGTAATGGAACCAAAAATTTATGAAGGATAGACAGGAAATCCATGGCTACTACACAGATGAAAGCAAAATGTACCAAAAATAATTATACGACTTTTAAGGCGAGTCATTGGCCCAATAGTCGACAGCAATACATTTGCCAATAAGTATTACATATTTTTATTCTCAAACGTTTACGCTTGGCAGGCCAAATTTTACAAGAATATTCAAATCAATTCATTGGAATTCTTTGTACTTACAACCCTTTTTAAAGCTTTATTCTCGGCTTTTATTAAACTAGGTGTTTTATATATCTCTTCCCATCACGGTGTGACGGTGAATTTAACAGTATTATTAAAGGTAAGCATACAAAGCACAGTGAACAGAGCTTCTAACCAATGAAAAAAAAAATCGAGGACATTTGATTTTATTCAGCAAATTTCGATCTCCCGTTGAATTGGCTAGATGCATTCGTAAGGTTTATGCTAACAGTTTCTTCTCTCACATTTCTCGTTTCTTGGAAGTTACTTTCAGGTTCTTGATTTCCAGCCAAATTTTACCTTCAAAAATTCAAATTCAATACTCATTGTTATCTACTGTTTTCTTTATTCCTCTTTTTTTATAATGCTCCTTAATAACGTATCTGTTTTTCTATCGTATTCCTAAACACCTTGTGTCTTAGCGGATTTATTGTCTGTCGTGAAATGATTAAAAAAAATGCATAAAACTAATCTACGCACACACGTAAAAAAGTATATTCGGATTTGATTCGTCCTATTGAGAGATTTCAAGTCTTTCACTCTTCCAAATATTCCGTTTCTCCTTTTCTAATAAACATATATATATATCTCCACCCAAACTTTGTCAAATATCTAAATTATTTGTTTCCTTTCTTGGTATTCTGACGGTGATTTCTTTACATCGTGGCATTTCCATTTCCATTAACAAATTTGGAATTAATCATTTTTGTCTCTTTTTTTACAGAATGTTACAAGCAAATTAAGGGTTAGCTTATACGGACAGGACAATAATATAACGCTTAATTGTAGGTTAAGATTGTAGTGTTCGGGGAAGTCTGTTCCACATAGTGGTTCACAGAAGCTGTTCAGGGTGAACTTACTTCTCACCAGTGGAACACGGAGGAAAAGTGTGTGGTTTGCTACAATATAAATGGTGGATCCTGGCGCTGAAGGTTAGGCCTGGCGGAACCAACGATATTCGTCCGAGAACTTTCCCCGGAAGTAGTGATAGAGCAGTGAAAGGATCGCCACATACGACCTGTAAGAGAGGGTAGAATGTGGAAAATAATTCATTACCCTAAAAGACTCTGAGAAGCTTATGAGCTATCTGGAAAGTGAGGTCTAGGCAGCTTCTGCCCAGATATGGCAACATTAAATTTCCAGACTGATACGAGAGAATTCAGTTACTTCCGCGAGCGGTACAGGTAGCCGAACATTTTACATGCATCTTTAGGGGTGAATCGTATGTACGTGTTCCACTTTAGTCAGGGATAAGTTTGAGACCCGATATTCTATCAAGGAAAGTTGACTCCTCGAATTGTTTAGGTAAAGATTTGTTTTCAAATATCCCAATCATCTCTTACAAATTGATAGTAATTAGAATGACTATAAAGTTGCTTTATCTTGCTTTTAGATCAAATGCGAAAAGACGTAATCATTAATAAATTCCTTCGAGCAATGGACACCGCATCTATCAATGCATGTCGCCGACCCCATAATATCTGTTCGTTAAACGCTAAACTGATTAGATATCAAATCGAAATATTCAGAATATTATTTAATTTGAGATAATTAATTTTTAAAAGTAATCTTCTCTTCACTCAAGAGCCTCTTACAATGAAAATTACAAATAGTTTACCTATTTTAATAAAACACAGCTATATATCGCAGTTAAAATCTCTGATGGTTTCAATAAACAAATGCACGAATTTTTTTCAAAATATTTGTTAATTGAATTTGAATGATATTAAAACATATAATGGTCAGACGGAAAGAATGTATTTTAGCAACAGTTACCTTATCATCCGGTATAAAGAGATATAGGCGCGACAAATATTCTGCTAATAAAATATTAAAAAATGGAAATCAGTCTTGTAGAATTTAATATTCACATTACTTATTCCAAGTAACAGAAGCAGAAATAACATTCTTAATGTTGATGGGTAAGTGAATTGCAGAACAAAAAGCACGAATGTGTTATAAAGAGACGAGAGTTAAAAAAAAGATAGAAGTTTGCAAAAAAAAAAACCCACAAAAAACAAAACAAAAAGCAAACTTAAAATATATATTAAATGACACGATAGATAAAAATGAAAAAAGTGAATTGCATATTACTTTGATTTCAGGGACTTCCCCGTGCAGTAATGGTTAATAAGCTTGTCTCGTTAGATTAATTACGATTGAAGAGAATGTTCAATCCACACTGTGTACGACCTGGGTATGACAAAACATCCGCCAGCACGGCATCTGATTTGGATGTCTGAAGAGCATGGAATCTCATCTGAATTGGAGCTGTTCCAAGATTCATTCCGACCCCGGGTGGAACACACATTTATGGGAATTTCATTAAATTTTAATTTAATTTCTTCCCTTCCCACCAATATCTGATTAAAAATCCCTCAAATTATATCAAAGTAGTGAACGATATTTGAACACCTGTATATTAGCGTTTACTTTAACTTAAAATTTGGCTTTTCGATAAGAAAAAAGAATAAAAAAACAAAATATATATACTTTTCCCCATTCTTTCTATGAATAATTATATAATATATTAAACCTAATGCAGAGTAGATTTAAAATTTACATTTTTAATTTGTATTTTTTAAATTTAGTGTGAAAATATAAATTAGTTATAATGATTTCTAATTTAATCTTAAATTTACATTGAGACATTTATATATTATATCTAGGATTCTTTTTTAAGTTTTTTTTTTAAATTATCATATACTTGTATTTTGATTGGTCATTTGTGCTTACGTATTAATATGTCCCCTATTGAGAGGAGATAATAATTCTTTATTTTAGACACAATCACGTGACAAGACACCAAAGTGTTTAAACAAAATGATTATTTTTACAGTGATGTTATAACGTGCATTTAATTTGTGTTTATTACTGTTTGCTCAACAATAAAAAGATTGTGAAAATTCAATTAGCTGCAGTCTTGTCCGCCTGGAATAAAATGGATGTACTCTGTAAATCTGATGCACCAGGCCACCTCAAGCGGAGAGTTTTTGAGCCACTATAGAGACTGTGTTAATCTATGGTAACACTGCCTGGACATTAATTAAAAGACAAGATTCAATAATTTATGGTACCTATACTCTGATGTTGAGAGCTATACTTAACATCTTGAGGCACCATCCAATTAAGTCACCGCTCTATGTATCCATCAATGGTATTTCTACAATCTTAGATGAAAGCAGAATGCGCTTTTCACGGTTCTGTTCTCCAGCAAATGAAGATGTCGCGAGTGATATACAGTTCTGAACACCTAGGGATGGGGCAAATCGAGTCAATCGCCCGTTAGTTACCTACATTGATCAGCTGTGTTAGGACACAAAGTGTCTCCTTTATAATCTTCCGACCTTTATGCGGGACATTGATGGTTGTCATGATAAACACATAAATGTCCGAGCCAATTGGACCGAATATATATGTGTATATATGCATATGAATGTAAATTAAGTGTGGATTAGTATCACATATTTACTGTTGAAAAGGAATTACACATAATTCATATAATAAAAATTAATTGATATAATTCATATTATTAAAATTAATTGCATATAATGTTGTTGTTTGCAATGGCAAGATTATAATTATCAATATTACAAAACTTTAATTTGTATTACATTTGCTAGACATCATGCCTTGCTTATAAACCGTCATATCTCGAAGGTTTGAAACATATTGATTGATGAAATACCTCGAATATAATCAGGTTTTCCCAAAATATTAATCAAATATATCAACTATTTGCTTTTGACACATTCTGGAAACAGTTTCCTGCCAGTAAGATAAGCTTGATTGTGTATTATTATCGTTAACCGATCAACCATATCTACTTCGGTTGAAAATTATAAATTATTCCGCTTAAAAAATATTTCGGTTAAATAAGATGCTTATATCTAGTAACAGGGGATGTAGAGGAAAGAAGGAAAAACCTACAATTTTCATTATTAATTTCATTTCAATTGTATTTTTAATTATTTTGTGAATATAAATATGACGCAAACATTATGATATAAGTCTCAAACGATAAGACTATGATGAAGTTAATTGAAGATTTCAGATGTGGATATCCCCCCCACACACACTCCAATTGGTTTTACCAAACCGCCTACTAGGGTGCTCGTTTTAGGACTATAAAACGTTAAACATTTCCCGCCTATTTTTAACTCTTGTTTTTGGATGTAGCCGAACGTACAAAAAGAACGCTGCCGATGGGTCGGCGTTCGCGTCCTTGGTTCTCTGTTTACTTTTGAACATTCTCACACGCACATATACGTGTTGATCACAAACATCTCTCTCTCTCTCTCACTCACTCACTCTCACACACACACACACACACACATTTTTATAGTATGTTTTAATTTTATTACAATTGTGTACACATGCAAATACTTTTGTTGATTAATGTATTAATTGTCGATTGTTTTAAATTCGTTGTTTTAATTAATTTTACCAGGACTCGCATGAATCCGCCAATATTGTTTTCAGGACAAATGCGGGATAAATATTTCCTATAGAACGTCAACACACTCATAGCTTAAGCGTTGGACTCCATTACTATAATAAAGGATATTAAGTGGTTACTTATTGTAACATAATATCATAATAAGCAGACACAAATATCCATTTTTTCGATAATTCGGGGAGTTCATACTTTTCATCATTTACTAAAATCCATCTACCGCCCAGATATTTTGATATTATATTATAATTTCAACAATATATCATTAATGTAGGAATTCATACGTAGACGTCGATTTCACAAATGGCCGAATGAGGAAAAGCACAGGATCATATCGTATAATTTATGCTTGCGTCAGAATTACATATCTTTAAATATATTAACGTACAAAACGTGACCAGGTAGCCATTGATAATCGAACAAAGAAAGAATACAAGAGGGAAACATTTTTCTTTCATTTTATTTTTTGTTCGTAAATAGTCAAATATTTGGTATCAAGAAACTTTATCAATCTTTCAGAAATAACTCTTAGTCATAAAGTCGTGTTTTATTTTTAACAGATTCCAAGGAAGAAGAATACTAACCCAATCCATCAAAGCCTTAAGTTACACTAAAATCAATATTTAATAAATTACTCATAAACATGCTATTTTATAATATCTGATACTCTTAATAGTAATATTCAAGACGTCATATTTAGCATAGGCATTAATATCCATCTCGGCTAGTTACATAATTAAACATAATGTCATTTTTTCAAAGTAACTGTATTTTTCCAAGATTAATTTTCATGTCTGAAAAAATTGAACAGTATAACAACAGGAGGAAAGTTTGGCTATGGGTTCGCGTTATGACCAGTAATGGCGAACATATACATTAATTATATATCCTTAAGAACGTCACACCTAAAGCCAACAGTATATTTGAGATACGTAGATGATACATTCATACACTGGACTCACCAGGAAGATGTGCAAATAGTGCTTGAGCCCATGAACTTATTAAGTTCTTTGATCCGGTTCACAATAAAAGTAGAAAAATAATCAGGTAGTCTTCGTGGGTGCACTAATAAGTCTCAGCCAATGACAGGGGAGAATCAGACGTGTAAAAGAATCAGTCCATTTTGGGGACCTCTTCAGTATGTCAGCAATGCATGCATTATGGAAGGTGTCATTAAACAGTAAAAGAGCCGGGTTAAGTATGTGGCTCAAAGTTCACCACTAAGAATTTTCATACGGGAATATAACTTGATGCCTTAAAACTTTCATTCGTAAATTTGATGACATAGTGTGTTTTATCCCTGGGAGGTGTGTACATTAACTCAGTTGAATTGGGGTAAGCAATGACAGGTCATCAATAGACAAGCCATCGCTAGAGATGATCTGCAGAACGAGAACCAATTAGATTAAATAAATTGCTCACTTCTACATCCCCTGAAGGGTTATACGGATCGATACCTACCTGATGAAACCCGGAGAGGCACAACGACAGAAACAATGTGATGACAACAGCAAAATGAAGAAAACAATCCGCATGTAAATACTAAAAAATAAAGAGTCAGAATGGCTTTCATATCCGAGTTGTCAATAATCGTACGAGTAATATTCGTCACTGAAAAATATTGAGGGTGATATTTTCTACGAGGAAATATCGTTTTGTTGCGGACTCCATATTCGTCAATTCACAGCTGAATGAAAATGCAGTATTACATCATTTTATTTAATTTTTTTTGTACCTGTAAAGTGTCTTATAAAATTTGTCGTGGTTTAAAAAATATGAATGACTATATTTTTTTTAGTTATCAGAATTCTTTTCTCTTAGAAGAGAATCGTCACTTTTATACATACAATGTTCCGAACCGTACATCCAGTCAAAAACGATCATATATTTCCTTCAGCAGTTAATATTTTCAGAAAACGTTCAACTTTCAGAGTTAGATTGAAAAAAAAATCAATTATAGAGAGACTCCCGCAGTATCCTGTCTGTATCTTTCGTGATGGTTCACAAGCCACCAATTATTTTAAGCATAATAGAAGGTTTACGGTTTCTCAGTTTTTCCCAATTGGGATAAACATCCTTATATATACTTATTTTGTAATATATATATATATGTGTGTGTTATCTGATAGTACAACCATATCTTTTGGAAGACAGTTTTCTTCTTTTTAGAATTTAATCCTTATATCTGGCCTATAATCTTCTTCTTCTTCTTATTATTATTATTTATTAATTAACCAGGTAACAGAAGATTCCAAAAGGAACAAGATCACCATCGTATTAATCACGTTTCAGTTTCATGCCTTCACTGTGGTGGCGTTCACTTTTTTGATCCGTTCATTCCTAGGGCGAATTTTTTTTTTCTTTTTTTTTTTTTTGTTTGTTTTTTTTTTATTGCAAGACAATCAACATTTGTCCAAAGAATTTTCATTTTTTTATAGATTTATATAATTTTATACTTAGAAAAAATTATTTTTAAATATAACTGAAAGAAGACA
Source organism: Acanthosepion pharaonis (assembly GCA_903632075.3). Taxonomy (NCBI): domain Eukaryota; kingdom Metazoa; phylum Mollusca; class Cephalopoda; order Sepiida; family Sepiidae; genus Acanthosepion; species Acanthosepion pharaonis. The sequence continues at coordinate 1,038,333 of CAHIKZ030002755.1, read as the reverse complement.
GACCTGTTGAAATAATTTTTAATATTGTCAAACACGCTGTTTTTTCTTTTTCTTTTCTTAAAATGCGCTCTTAATTGTTGAAAAATGTTGGAAGAATCAATCATATTGTTTAATTTTATTATTATTAGTAGTAGTAGCAGTAGTAGTAGCCGTAGTATAGTAGTAGTAGTAGTAGTAACATTTGTATTAGCAGTGGTTTTATTCTAATAGTATTTTATTAGCGTATTAGAAAGTTCACAGCAGATGTCGTGTGATTATTTTAGAGATTTATATCGGTTGTGTAGGAACCTACCACCCCTCTTGAAGATGAACTCGTCTACAAACAAGGACGTTAAAATAGTGGCATGTCAAAAGACAGTCGGAGAAGTCCTTGAGCTGAGGTGTTACTTTTTGCTTTTACACCGCTTCTTCTCCTGACCGGTGTTTGACTTTTTTGCCGTCATCCAAAGGACTATTTTTTCAATTTTGCTGACTGCCTTAGTTAAGTTTTTTGATTTAATTGTTTACCATTTTTCTAACGTAATTTTTTTTTGACTCTTTTGTTAATTTTGTCATTTTTCGAACTTTCTTATTTCCTTTTCATTTCCTTTCCCTTTTTACCGTTACTTCCTTTTTGTTATTAATTATTTCTGTTTTAATTTTTATTTACGTTTTACTTTTTCCGTGTTAAGTCTATTTTTTTCAGTACCCACACCCCGGAGTTTTTCTGTTTATTTTTCGTTTGACCTTTTTATTTTTAATTATTACGTGTTAATTATTTCTGTGTTACCCGTTTAAAAAAAAAAAAAAAAAAAAAAGTTTACGTGTTTTAATTTTTGTAATTTCTGTCCCTCCTCTTTTTTTTAACGTTTTTTCTTTATTGGGTTGACCGTTTTTTAGCGGCAGCCATTTTGTAAATTGTAACTTTTTTTGTTTCGTACGTATTGCGTTTTCTCTTTTCCGTTTATAACTATTAGTTTTTAATTTGTGGCTTTCTTGTCTGTTGTACTTTTAATTTTTGTTCTTTCTTCGTTTTTGTGAACCTTGTTCACATTTTCTCGTTTGTCCAATTGTTTTACCTGTTTACATTTTTTTTGCACACGTCCTTCTGTTTATTGTCTGTTGATATTAGCAAACCTTTATTTTTACCCTCCCCTTTTATTATTTTTTTTTCTCCCTCCCTCCGCCTACAAGGTGGTTCCCCACCCGTATTTACCCCTCCCCTTCCTTCTCATTATTTTATAATGGATAAAAAAAAGGAAAAAAAACCACCCTCCTTTTTGGCTATAAAGAAAAAGCCCAATCTATCGGGTTATAAAAAAAATATACGCAAACACTTGTTTAACCCTACCAAGAAAGACCCCCCGGACAAAGATAACTTAAATGAGTTTCCTGCGCTCGAAACTACTTCCCCTAGCAACATTGATACTGCTGGGGAAAAAGAAAAAGAGAAAAATATTTCTACGGAAGCCAATAATGGCAATAAGGAAAAAGATATTCCTATGGAGGCCAATAGTGGCCAAATTTCTGAAAATATTGTAAAATCCGGAAAGGAACCGCAAACTGAGCCTGAGGCCGGGGAATCGCCCTCTTGTTGGTCGTCCCCTCCTAAGTGTATTATCAATTTAGCGGAGTTCTTGGAGCGTGCCAAAAGTTACGCACACCTTGTTGTAGAAGGTGGACTTTTGGAAGACCCCCAAGAATTGAAGAAAATTGACAAAAGAATAGTGTCAGTTTTCGTCGTGGACAAGCGTACGCGCAAAATTTGTCGCTCGACGAAAAACACAGTGTTAAAAGCACTGGAATCCTTCGGGTTCAAGCCCCTTAGAATAGTTAAGGGTGCTAAATTTTTCATGTGGGACGTACTGTTGCCCACATCAGAAGATTGCGTCGCCGCGGCCAGCCGTGAGCTAATTAACAAAGAAATCATACTGCGTACAGAGTACGAAGGCCGACGTAAGACCAGTGTAACGGTATACGAGGTCCCTCCTCAGGTTATCGGGGAACATCTCGCTGCGTTCTTCTCTCAGTATGGCGAAATTCTGGGAGCTTCCTGTGATAGCCTGAGCGGGGGGTGGAGCTTTGACATCATGTTGGACGAGAAAGCCTTCCGCTCCATCCCCAACTGTCTGGATGTTGGCGTTTTGAAATTACCGGTCATTGTGACGGGTCGAAGACCGGTATGCTGGAGGTGGGAGGACTGGTCATCTCTCCTCCTCCTGCCCAGAGAAGAAGGCCTCTGGAGTTCAAGCGCCAGTTACTCAAGATCCCCCTCTGACCGCGTCTCTAAATTCCGCCTCGCCTGTAATGGGCGTACCAGCCTCCGGGACCGGGTCGGTTAATCCTCCGGTCGGCGCGTCATCGGAAGCCACATTCCCCAAAGAGCCTTCGCCCGCTGCCGGTGCAGTTGTGGAGAAGGGGGAGGGGGAATGGCTGGTTGCTGGTAAGGCCAGAGGGAAGCGCCGGACAGCGGGTCCTCAGTCCCCTGAAGCCCCAAGGAAGAAAGGCACATACAGCCCCACTCCCTCTAGCAACGTTAAGGGCGATGCCCCGGCCTCTGATTTGAAATTTCAAGAGATGCAAAGAAGATTCGATCCTGGATTTGAAAAATCAGAAAAAATAAAAGAATTAAAAAAGCAACTCGATTCAAAAAGAAAAGACCCAAGCCCTTCAACGTCCTCTACTAGACCCACCCCTTCACCGAAGAAACAACCCCCACCATCGCCTGCTTTTTCACCATCCAAAGCCAAACCCAACAGTAGAGATCCCAGCCCCTATAGGCATAGATCCTTTTATACCCCTATGAATACACCCACTCCTTCCCCCGTTAAACAAAAACCCACCCCCCTTCATACCCCCAAGCAATCACCGGCAAAAAATGCCGAGATGCCTCCTCCTGCTCCCAAGCGGCAAAGAAGCCCAACACAACAGGCAAAAGAAGAAAAAAAAGAAAGAAAGAAAAGATTTATTTTCAACACAGGAGAGGAGGTATGCCGTATTTCCCCTGCCCAGGCCGAAAGAGCCCGGGACTATAGTAACAGGGTCAAAGACTTGAAGTTCCTGCTCTCAATTAAGCAGTTTGCCGATCTAGATATCGAGGAGCCTAAAAACTTCCCAAATGCCCAGAGGGTCCTGACTGTTATTAGGTCAGGACCTGCGGCCAATCAAACGTGGGCGATGGTGGAAGAAGCTGTAAATGCCTGTAAGATGGCTTTGCCCATCGCCATAGTCGAAAACGAAAAATTAAAAAAGTTACAACAGTTCTGTGCAGGGAGGGTCCCCGTTTTAGTTCACCCATCCCTGTATAGAGCTCTTAAATTGACCTTCCCCTGGGATATCGGCGGTATCTCCCAAGACGGCACCATCAAGAATGAGATGGGCCATGGGTCTATGGGAGACGCGGTCGGTATCCTTACCCCGGCCATGTTTAATGCTGGTAAGCAACCCTAATCGGACTTCTCATGTCTCTCTGGTTAGCTACGTTGAATGTGCGGGGCCTGAGGTCCGAGTCTCAGGGCGAGGCTCTCTCGTGACCTTCAGCGCCTCGGGGTGAATGTTTGTTGTGTGCAAGAGACCCATTTTCTTCTCATGACCGTGAGGATATACTGTCTAAGGGGTTCGCCCTTTTTTCAGCATGTTTTGATGGTCGTTCGAGGGGTGTCTCTTGGCTAGTGAGCAAGTCTTTGGAGGCTGCATGTTCCCTTGTCTTCGCAGATCCGGCGGGCAGGCTTTGCGTGCTGGATGTTACTATAAAGGATAAGGCTTTACGTCTCATTGGGGTTTATGCGCCCAATGTTCATGCTGAGCGGCCTGCTTTGTTTCGGCAGATCGAGCCGTTTTGACGACTTCTCGTCGGGTAGTCTTAGCGGGGATTGGAATGCCGTCCTTGACCCCGATATAGATCGTATAGGTAAAAACCGGGTACTAACAATCCTGATGTGAAGGCATTTCGGGACTTTATCGACAGGTTTGATCTTGTCGATAAGTACCGGAATGAGCACCCTCAGGAGGTAGCATGGACTTGGACAACTAGTGGCAACTCGGCTTGTGGCTCGCTTGCGAGCTACCTGGACCGAGTGTTAGTTAGGAGAGTCGACGTAGGGCTCTTAGAGTGTCCAAGTTTCCATTATATAGTTTACACGGATCATAGGCTTGTCCGGGTCCGTGTAAACTTAGATAAACCTAAGGTTAGATTGGCTGGTTACTGGAAATTTAACTGTTCACTTTTTCGGTGAACAGGATTTCCGGGATCAGCTGCTACTAATGATTCAGAGGGAATTGACGGGGGCGGTTGTGGGTAACGCCTGGTGGGGAAAATTAAAATCAAAAATTAGAACGTTTGCTGCCGATTTTAGTCGTCGACTCAATCTAGATAGACTAGCGGCGCAAACGGCATTAGAAGATAAAGTTGATCGGGCCGTCAAATCCCGTGTTAGTGGGGACATAGTCTTAGCTAAGGCAGAGTTGGCCTCCTTGCTTATCAAGAAGGATCAAGCTCTGGTAGTTAGGGCTAGGCTAAAGAGAATGTCTTCTGAGGCGACGAATATGGCCGCAGAATTGCGTGCAGAGGAAAATCGGAACGCGGCTAAGCGACATATAGCGTGCGTCACATTGCCGGATAAGCGGACCGTGACTACAAGCGCGGGCATATGCGAGGCCTTTCGGCTTTATTTTCAGGATCTTTTCACCAGGGAGCCCGGTCTGAGCTCTGCTCAGTTCGATGCCTATTTGGCTGACTTTCCCTGCCTTGAGGCAGCTGAAGCGGCTAGGTGCGAGGGTCCCATAACAGAGTCGGAAATCTGGGATGCGCTGAAGCAGGTTGGCCTGGATAAGTCTCCGGGACTAGATGGACTTCCCTACGAAGTGTACTTGAGGCTGTCGCCCGTTTTTGTTCCTTTGCTGCAGCTGATTTACAACCACTGGATGAGGCAGGGGGTCTTTACCTCGACGCTTCACCAGGGGTGTGATCAAGTTGTTGCGTAAGGACAAGAACGGTGGGGATGGGTTAGGAACTTTCGCCCTTTGACGATGTTAAATACTGACTTAAAGATTTTGGCGAAGATCTTAGCCAACCGTTTGCAGCTTGTCCTGTCTCGTCTGATTGGCCCCGAACAGACTTGTGCTGTGAAGGGCAGGACGATTCAGGATAACCTTCATATGGTACGCTTGATCTTAGAACAAGTCGACAGTGAAGCCGCGCTGATCAATTTAGATCAGTCCAAGGCCTTCGATAGGGTTGACCATCGGTTTCTGGAGGCTGTCCTGTCGGCGGCCGGTTTCGGAGCCGACTTTCGCTCCTGGATCCGGCTCTTGTATGCGACCCCGGTGCGCTGGTGGAAGTGAATGGGGTAAGGTCGGAGCCTTTCGTATTGTCTCGCTCCATTCGTCAAGGTTGTCCGCTATCGCCCTTGCTTTACGTTCTTGCGTTGGAACCATTCCTTCGCAAGTTAAAGGCGAATCCGGTCCTGCGCGGAATTACCCTGCCTGGCGCTACCACCTCGGCCAGGTATTCTGCCTATGCTGACGACGTTTCGGCTCTTGTGTCGAGCAGAGCCGAGATTGACGAAGTCAGCAAAGAAATAAGTGGGTATGAGATGGTGACAGGGGCCAGGATCAACCGTGATAAGTCTGTAGGCTTGCGGTTGGGTGCGTGGAAGGGAGTTTCTCTTCCCGGACCTTTCCTCTGGACGGATGGGCCGATCAAGATACTCGGCGTCTGGTTCGGTCCTGATCTCCAGTTGGAAGTGAACTGGTCGGAGGTACAAGGGAAGGCCGAGATCGCGGTTAATCTGTGGTCTCGGAGGAGACTTTCCCTGAAGGGAAGGGCGGAAGTATGTGTTTCACACATCTATCCGATCCTCCTCTACCGACTCTCTGTGCTTCCACTCCCGTATGCCCGACTAATGCAATTAGTCAGGACCTTGTTCTCTTTCTTGTGGAGAGGCAAGGCCCCTATGGTATCTCGCGAGGTCTGTTGCCTCCATCCCTCTGAGGGCGGTCTGGGGATGCCTAGCATTGAGATCCGTCAATATATGGTTTCGCATTACTTTTTTTAGACCGAATGTGTCGTGGGTCGAATGAGGAGGGTGCCTTTTGGAAAGAAGACGTCCAGAAACATTTTCCATCCCTGAAAAGTGTGCACTCGTGCGAACAAGAGGCCGGCCGTTTACCACGTGCCGAGTGCTCTTTTTATCGTGAATGTCGTCGCGCTCTGAAGCTCCTCTTACGGGTTTCGGATGGTCTCTCCAACGCCCAGGCGTTGTCTCGCAAGGCATTATATCAAGTTTTAGTTAGGGGTCCGTTCAAGATGATCTGATTGGCGAGCTCGGTCTTACGAAGCGGGAGGCTCGCTCGATATGGCCTTTGGGCGCCCGGGTTGAAATGTCTCAATAACGATGAGGCATCACTCACCTGGCTGGTGATTCGTAAAGCCCTCTGGGTCAGCAAGAGACTTTGTTCAGCAGGCTTGGAGAAAATCCAAACTGTCGTCGCTGTACGGGGGAAGTCGAGACTATTGGTCACGCCTTCTTTCAGTGCAGGGGTGGTAGTGCCGTTGTGCAAGTTTCTTGAGGGCCTCATGGTTCGCATGCTGCATGGAAAGGTTTTTGTCCTGGATGCCAGAGCTGTTTGTAGCAATGTGGTGCCGCAGATGACGAAGGCTGAACACTATGTGTTCTGTTGCTTACTAGGGGTTATGAGAGTCGTGATTTGGACGACGCGTCAGAAGGGATTCCATGAGGGCGAGAAGTTCACTTCTTCCCAACTGATCTTGTTCTTTAAGCATCAGCTTAAAGTCAAGATCAGGACGGAAAAACGGCGGCTCACCTCATCGGAATTCAGCAAAAGGTGGGTGATTCTTGCGCGAATGTGCCGAGTAAAAGGGGGCTGACCTTGAGTGGCATTTGGATGCCGGTTAGGCATTATGATATTGTTTTCCTGGGTTGAACATAGGCAACCCATCCCGGAGTTAGGTTAGATTAGGTTTTTGTATTTTTTCTTTTAGTTTTTCTATTCTGGTAAACTTAGCTAAGGTGTATTTGCTCATTGGTCCCCTTTATTTCTGTCCCCTTTTTTTTTTCCTTTTAGTTTAACTCCCCATCCCCTCCCTCGTTTTTTTTTTAGGTGGTCAGTAATGTCAGTTCTCTGGTAGATGGGGGCGCCTTTCGTTTCGTGTGTGTGTTTTTTCGTACTTGTTGTTGTGTATAAATGAGTGTGTGCCTGTGTGAGTGCTTGGGATGAATGAGTGTGGCCTTATTTTCATAAGTCCCGCATCGATTTCGTCCAGTTAACTGATATTTCTGCCACATTCAAGAGTTTGTGGGGGGTTTTATTACTAACTCTAATTTTATTTGGTTTCTTGGAAATATATTTTGTCATTTTGTATATATTCATTGGGGTTCATTTTTAAAAGTTGTTGTTTTTTATGCCCCTCCCCCCACAGACAAACATTTTGTACATAAGGGGATTATTTAGGTTTTTTCATGGAGTCAGAGAGGCATTTTGGTGTTTGTAGTAAGAAAGGTATGGATAAATGTGTTGTTTTGGTGAAAGGAATATTGTTCTGTATGATAGGGTCAGTGATTGTGGCTAGCTAAGTTTAATCTAAGACTAGTGATGACCGTCCTTCACCCCAATCCCCTTTTCGGCCTTGTGCCACATTTGTACATATGTGCAATAAATAATGAGAAGTTCTTGAGCTGACTTCCGACGGCTGTCGAACACTCTGCGTTAGCAGAGAGGAACCCGGACGAGGCTTTGCCGAAGGGCAAGGTTTCGTCCGGGGAGGTAGACAGGGCCTGAACCCGTCTAATCGGCTTCAAAAGGCTATTTTTTGGCCGAGCCTACGGACTCGGAGAAACCCACAATAAAACCGGCCTTGTGCCATATTCCTTTCCCGTGGGTGAAATGATAAATACCGAAGTTCTTGGGCTGAGTTAGTTATAGACTAGTCAGGCGATTTCTGTACCAACTTACCAACCGAATAATCCCCATTTTATTGTTACATGTTATTTGGCGTTTGTCTTTATTAACCCCAAATTAACATCATAACAGTGGCGACGAGAGATTCATTCATCACGCTGAGTGGAGAATTTTTCAACTCTAGGTGGACTATATAATTTTTTTTTTTTTCGCACTGAAAGAAAGAAAAAAAAACAATACGTCGAACTTTGTTCTTCAAGAAGAAATAGGATTTCAACGTGCCAAAAAGTAAGAATTGTGCTTATTGTTGGATATACACGTGTTTTTTCCTTTTTTGACTGTTTTCGAAAAGTGTTTTGTGTAATCTATTACGCATAATGGAAGATTTGATTGCATTAACGAAAACTCTAGTGCAAAATCAAATTCAGCAACAAGAGCAACAAAGATTGCAACAAGAGCAACAAAAATTGTCTCGAACAACTATTGGATTTACAAGTTCAGCAGCGAAATGACACAAAGACTTTATTTGAAGCAATTTTACTAAAGAATCCAGTAAATTCGTCATTCACGGCCGAAGGTATTGCTAATTCTATTACTGAGTTCAAATTTAACCCAGAGGAGGGTATAACATTTCCTGCGTATTTCAGAAGATTTGAAACAATATTTGAAAAAAAATGTGAAGGTTGGACTGATGAACAAAAAGTGAGTTTACTTTTACAAAAGTTGGGTACAGATGAAAATAATAAGTATACGACTTTTGTCCTTCCAAGAAAAACTAGTGACATTTCTTTCGAAGAAACTGTTAATACTTTATCTAGTATTTTTGGCGAGCGAGTTATTTTGTTTTATACTCGTTTCTCGTGTTTGAATATGGTAAAGCGTGACGATGAGGATGTTGTTACGTATGCTGGAAATGTTAACAGAATGTGTGAACGTTTTATGTTACATGATCTTTCAATTGATCGATTTAAATGTTTGATATTCGTTCAAAGCTTGACTTCTAGCAAAGATAAGGACATAAGGTCCCGAATATTGGCAAAACTCGAACAAAATTCCGAGATTACTTTGCAGAAGGTTACGGAAGAATGTCAAAGAATTGAAAACTTAAAACATGACAATCCGCAAATTGAAGAAAAAGACATATCCCGTGTCCATGCTATTCGACCAAAAACGGGAATAGTTAATAAAAACGTTAAAAAACCAACGTGCTTTGGATGCGGTGGTGGTCATTTTAAAAGTGAATGTTTTTTTTCGCGACAAAAATTGCTATTCGTGTGGCAATAAAGGCCATATAAGTACTCATTGTAAAAGCAAAAGAAAAAAAATTAAGTTGAAAAAAGATATTGTGAATATTGTGTTGTCACGTCAGATTGAGGAGGGGCAGAAAAGAAAATTCGTACAAGTAAAAATTAATGGAAAAAATGTTAAACTACAGCTAGATACTGGAAGTGATATTTCCATTATTAATACAGCAACATGGATTAAAATAGGCAGACCTTTGCTTAAAAGACTGAAAAAAAGTGGCTCATGGATTTCTGGAAGAAAATTGCATTTTCATGGTGAATTTTCTTGTAATATTTCATTTGTTGGTAAGACACTAAAGTCTAAAGTGTATGTGCTACAAAATGTTTCAAATGTGTTTGGAACTGATTGGATTATACTCTTTAATTTATGGAAACTCCCTATAAATTCTTTTTGCAATAGAATTAATGTTTCTTCTCCGTGTAAAAATCGGGTTACAGAAAATTTGAAAGATCTGAAAATAAAATTTCCACAAGTATTTTCAGAAGGTCTGGGATGTTGCAAAAAGGCGAAGGCAAAATTTGAAGTGAAGGAAAATATAAAACCTATTTTCAAGCGAAAAAGAAATGTGCCATTTGGTGTTATGGAACAGACTAACAAAGAATGGGAACGGCTTGAAAATTTAGGAGTTATTTCACGCATTGAATTTTCAGAGTGGGCCTGCCCTGTTGTATATGTTAAGAAAAAAATAATAAAATTCGGATGTGTGCCGATTTTTCTACGGGTCTAAATGATTGCTTAAAAGACCACACATAACCTTTGCCTTTCACCAGAAGACATTTTTGCAAGTTTAAGTGGAGGAAAATATTTGCTAAATTGGATTTATCGGATGCCTATCTCCAAGTCAAAAATGGACGCACAAAAGACATTTGAACCAATTAAGGAAAAGAATCATCGAAGAAATAAGTGAAGAAAAGGAAGAACCAATGGAGGTATTATATGATTTATTTGATATACCGACTCCACCATTGCCTGAAACAGTTGTTCAAAGAAGGACAAGCAAAAGAAAAAGAACGAGGGTGGAACGTTTAAGTCCAGATCCCAAAAGAAAAAAAATATTAATTCCTCCGGAATTAATCTCAAGGGGGAGGTGTTGTATAGGAACCTACCAACCCTCTTGAAGATGAACTTGTCTACAAACAAGGACGTTAAAATAGTGGCATGTCAAAAGACAGTCGGAGAAGTTCTTGGGCTGAGTTAGTTATAGACTAGTCAGGCGATTTCTGTACCAACTTACCAACCGAATAAACCCCATTTTATTGTTACATGTTATTTGGCGTTTGTCTTTATTAACCCCAAATTAACATCATAACAATATCACTCAGTTCCTGTTGCAGTTCTTTGTCTTTAAATATGTTAACATCAGAAAGCGAACACTTAAAAGAACATAATACATTAGATTATTGCAAATTTGATAATTAAACAATTACTATTTTTTTTTTTTAAATTAGCAACTGGTCATTTGTTTTATAAATTAAGTAAACAATCAGTGTTAAATAGCAATATTTTACAAAATAGCAAAATGCATTTCGAAAACACGAAAATATGTAATCACAAAAAGAAAAAAAACATTTAAATAATACAATGATATCTCCCTAAATCGTGACATATGCTAATCGCATGATAGCCTTTGTTCTACGCTCAGTGGAAAAAAAATATATTTTTTTAAAAAATTTTATTCCGTAATTACTTTTTAAATCTTGCATGAAATCTATTGATTTATTGATTGTGTTTGCTCCTTATCAAACACTTGCCGGTTATTTAAAGGCATGCTTTTTTTTTATTGTAAGAATTTAGGGAGATAATAATGATTTACTGATACAAATCCTACTAATTTTCCTTTAGCTGGGTGTGAAAAGAGGTGGATTTATACATATACGTTGTTTAATTTCGGTGATCATTCGGGAAATGGTTTTTTCAATGTGATATTGACGTAAGCCCATGGAGAACTATCAGAAGATCTCGAAGCAACTGATTTTTACAGGTTTTCATTGAAACTAAAAACAATATGCTATGTTTAAAAATTAAAACTGATTAATACTACAAGTTTTTTTTTTTTAATTAACTTTCGTTAATCCCCATGCTTTGTTATTGATTTTTTAATTCTCGCGAGATTTATATTAATAATCATTATCTCAGCTGATCAAAATCGACATTGATTGCACAAACTAGAAACATAATATTCATACAGAAGTAATTGTACAGTGGCCTCAGAAATTATTTTAGCCAGGAGAAAGAAACTGTATCCAATTTCAAAACTTACTTCCGTAATCCCAACTCAACATAAATAAACAGTATTTAGAACTAGTATAGAATAGGTCCTCCATTTGCTAGTTTCAGTGCTTGGATTCGATTTTTCATAGATTTGATCAAGTTTTCAACAATCGTCTGATCTATATTTTGCCAACGTTTCTTTAAGGGTTTCCACTGATGTGATTTTGGTTGCACGTCTTTGAGTTTTTTCAGTCAAGTATCTTCGAAACATGTTCTATTGGTTTCATGTCATGACTTTGGGATACCCTTGGCAGTGACTTGATTCCTTGAGATACCTTCAAGAATTTTGCTACTTTGCTCGTATGATATGGCGCTCCATTTTGTAAAAAAAAGGTAGAAATTCTTGTCAATCTGATTGGTTTCAAATAGTGGCAGTATTCCTTTCTCTAATATTTGACAATATTTTGTACCAATCAGCCGCTCGTCAACAAGAATCAGCTCAGATTTCCCTCCCAACCATCGAGCGCCTCACACCATTACTCCAATCTCGTCAAATTTCACGGTCGCCTGCAGCTATTCAGTGTTCCAAGTCTCTTTCTGATTTATACAAAGATAAAACTGTCTCAAATATTGGCAGAATTTACTTTCATCTGACCAAATTACAGACTGTCAAAATTAATGATGTTTGCTCTCGAATTCTCTCGGCCCACTTCATAAGGCTGTTCCTGTTGACCTCTGAAATCAAGGGCTTCTTTCTTACAATTCTTCTTTGATAGCCTAGTTATTTCAGAGACTTTCTCACCAAATAAGGCGACATTTCCATGCTATTCGCGACATCTTTGACGCTCTGACGACGGTTTCTGATGACTTCCCTCTTAAGCGCATTTTCCGTTCACTCAGCTACGATGCTTTGTATTCCTAAACGTTGTTCCACGCGACAATGGCATTTATCATTTTATTTCTTCTCAATATTATTAACCGTTTGATGATTAATCTGTAAAAAAAACTTTCTCTATTTAACTTGTCACACTAGTGCCATCCTATGATTTGCCCTCGTTAAAATTACCTAATTTACTTACTTCGGCGAACTTTCATTCCAAAATATAAGTCCATTATCATTCAGAGATGATAATAGCTTGATACTCACACGCTATTGTTGGAAAAGAAAGATGAGACGTTATTACAGAAGCCAAAATTGCGGTAATCAAGAGTGGCTAAAAACTTATCATAGCCCACAGTAGATTTCTGTAAAACATTTATAAAAAATGAAAAGAACCGATGTTAAGTAAAGTCGATAACGAAAGCATTAAATTATGAAAGGATTGATAATTTAATAGGAAAAATCGGACATTTTGGAAGACGGAAGACGATGGCCAATCAAAACAATGAGGTAAAGAGAAAGAAAGATAAGATGAAATCAAAATCAGTAGAAATTACAATGGAGCAGCAACATTAAATTGGCTGTCAGTTTTATTTATTACTTCATTTATTTGATATACTGATGTGATTAGCTTATTTTATTTATTTATTTTGCTTATTTTTTTAATCGTATTCACTCCAATCAAGGCATTAATGCCACTGAGACACAAGGGGTTACTAGGTTAGGAAGAATTAAAAAAACAGAAACATTACTAAGGAGTGAAAAAAACCCCAAAAACAAGAGTAATCAGGAGGATAGAAGATAGATTGGCATTTCCTTTAAATTCAAAATTTAAAGTAGTTGGCCACAAAGAATGGAGCTAGAAGAGAGTTCCACAAGAAAGCAGAGCGGGAAAAGAAACTGTTAATATAGCATTTGCGGTTACAACAGTAAATTGATGAGACCTCGTTGCCAGTCTAGTACTGCGTTTACATTTATAAATTTTCAGTATTGTAGCCAAGAGCTCATCAGACCAATTAACATGAAAGTATTTATAGAAAAAGACACAGGGAGGCAACTTTACGGCGGAGGGAAAGTGACTGAAGCCAAGCCGACAGATCAGGACCAATAATATTGGTGACTCTTTGCATTTTATCAAGGGTTTCAGGGTAAATGGGAAGGGCTACAGAACGTATTTAGCAGCAATATTGTAAGCATGGAGGGAATGGTCGATTTACATATATGTAAGATAGATTCTATTTGGTTTATTTTTCCGATTTTATTTATTTTAATGATTTGTTTTGTGTATTGCATTTATTTAGGTCATTTTTATATATTTTACTTATAGATTTTTATATATTTTAGATCTCTGATATGTATGTATTTGTTTTCTTTAACTTATTCATTTATTTATTTTGTTTCTTTATTTTTTTATTCATCTAAATATTCTATTCATTTATTTTCTTCATTTAGTTATTTTTATTTCATTTATGTTTTTTATTTTATTTATTTATCTAATTTATTCATTTGTGTATTCATTTATTTAATTCATTTGCATGTTGTATCTATTTTACTACTTAATTTAAACTGTTTATTTGATTTATTTATTGATTTCATTTATATATTAATTTTATTTTAATTTTACTTACGTATTTATTTCTTTTATAAATTTTCGTTATTTATTTTCATAATTTTTAAATTTATAATGCATTATTTTTTTACTATTTTATTTATTTATTATATTTATTGATGCTTTTTTGTTTATTTATATTATCTTATATATAATTTCTTTATTTACTTAATTATGTATTTTTTTTTAATTTTATTTTTATTTTAATTCTGTTTTGTATTGTAGTTATTTCTTTTCATTTTTTAATGAGATCAGAAATGTTGTCCTCAGAAATAATAAATTATAATAAATACTTAACCTGAAATAAAAATTCGCCATCTCAAATTCGCCAGAAGCAAGGTAAATGATAACTAAAAGGATATTCATACTTCATTTAAAATGAGATAGCTGAAATTGCTGTGAAACATAATGAGGAATGATGAGATGTTGAATTTAACACACACAAGAACTACTGAAGTCAAGACAGCAGGGAATACCTCGAAATAACGTACTTAATAATTGTTTGTAAACAGATAGGAAAACAGAAATAAAGGATGAAGTTAGCCAGGCAAATATTGCATAAAAATATTGCATATATCTGTTAGGATGTTGTCGAGAGCTCAAATCGTCGACCACACGTAGGGAGACAGCTTATGAAAAAATTGTAAATCCGTAGATCGCATCGGTGACAAATACTCAGCCATGAAGCAGAAATTCGAAAAAATACGTTGGAGATGACAATTTCTTTCATTTTACTAATTATTTCTATATGTAGGAGGGAAATATAATGACAATATATATAAGCGCTGCTGGCTTCTATCTCAACACTCTTGTATTTTATGACGTAATAGGATATGCGATGATGAATGAACGGCCAAAGTTTGAGTAAAGTAGACATCATTGACATTTACTTAACATTTGTTTGTGATAGGCTACTTTGGAAAATAACCAGCAGTCGACATCACCAGTGAGAATCGCTCCTTCAATTTCCATCACACGCTGAGCAAAGTAATCAACTTATTGACCTTTGGTCAGCAACAATTGATTTTGAAGGAGTTATCTTGTTATCATTGATTGTTACGTGAATAATAAAAATAGTAGCATGGTGAAAACTCTACAATAATTATGTCATTGAAAGAATAAGATGCAGCAAGAATTTAATCAATCTCGAATAATGAATATTAGGAGTACAATATTAGTAGATCGATCTTCATACACTACGAATACAGCTGCAAATTATTGCAAGCTCCAGACGACAATCGTCATAACGAGTAAGATAAATAAATTTTCCAAAGGATTTTCGCAGCAAAATTAGACCAGAAATTGTGCTAAAAAGTTTGATATCTTTTCAGAATTTGGAAATGAAATATAATACTTTTGGAAGGATTACAATCAGAGTGGGGAGCAAAATTAATACAGATTTAGAATCACGTATGTCAATGTTTTTTAGACAAAGCAAAAGCATTTGATCAAATACGATTCATTCATTGGCTATGCTAAAAAAAAGTTGACTTAATTGTAAAAAATATATATAAAATTCTGAAAATTTCATGTTGTGGTCAAAAGAAATTAGCGACTCTGTTGTGAGACGAATTTCAGATTGGGCGTTTCTTGGTATTTATCGTCATTCTCAGCCTTGTATCACATTCGATCGATCGTTCTATCATAACTGCACGTATCGTACGATGTACCCCGACAGAATTAACTCTTTTTTCCCATATGATCTAGTTTCAAGGAACGAGACACACGTCTCCTCTTAAATCGAATTCATACACGCCATACCCAGTCGAACACATCGAGAAGCATTCAAGTTTCGTTCACCACTTCCGCCACTCGACTTTTTTTTTCCGGTTCGCTGAGTCTACTACACCGGAGAAAAAACCTCTTGCATAAGGATAAAAAATTGAAAAAGCAAGACGCATGGGACAAGGATGCATCGCATCACCGAAACTATTTAACCTATACACCGACACGATCCTGATATATATATATATATATATATATATATATATATATTTGGATAGATGTGAGTTTGTGAACCTGGGTTTCACGCTTTAGCGATCGTCAGACAAACTGATTAATGTTTTTAAAAAATTGGGTTTATGTAGATTACGCGTATTGGTGTTATTGTGGAAGTGGTGGGGGAAATTTTGTCGTTTTGTCATTCATCGTACTAACGCAAACATCGATGTATGCAGACACATATACATACTTGGTCGTACACACACACATATATATATATATATATATATATATATATATATATATATATGTAAATGTGGGTCCGTACCACAGGACGTATGTTGTACTGATGTCAACGTGTTAATGGAAGACAAAAAGCAATTGCAGACAAGACAACTTAGTAAAAGAAAAACTGAAAGAATGGATTAATCGTCAGTAGTGAGAAGACCCGAGATGTAGATTAGTTATCGAGTGGGGTGGCCATGATGAAAATGCTAATTTTGAAATATCAAAATCAAGCAAGTACTGAAGTCTGGGAATGTTATAATACAACACGACGGAAAATCCGAAGGCGAATTGGGATGTTGAAAGATGCCTTCTTAAATTTAAACAAAGTATTAATAAACAGGAAATATTCGTTTTTAAAAAAAATGTCAGTCCAACTGAATCGTCAAATATTATTGTTTCTCTACAGTTATCAATTGCGAGACGATTTGCTCACAGATGAAGAAGAGGCTTTCGGCAAAAATGATTGCGGTTTTCTGGATGGTTGAAGGAAATTTGATCGACTTAATATCTAAACAATGAGCAATTTTTAAAGAAGGTAGAAAAATTACTCTCTTATTTAGGATCAGAAAAATACAGTTGGAATTTCTTGGTTACTTAATGTAAAAAGAAGGTATGGAGAATTTGATTCTCACAAGGCATACTGAAGGCAAAATGAAAAACGGAAAACATCAAGTATCCTAAGATGCTTGTGTAAATAAATATCTGTTATACCGGAACGTATTTCTATTGTAAATAGACACTCTCACAGATAATAAGTAGTAGTAGTAGCAGTCGCCAGTTGAGCTCAGTGAGTTGTGTGGGTTTTATTACTAATCTTATTTTTCTTTAGTTTCTTGTAAATAGTTTTTTTGTGTTCATATTGTAAATACTCATTGTGGCTAGTTTTTAGAATTGTTGTTTTATTCCCCTCCCCCCACAGACAATGAATTGTAAATATGGGGACTAGTTAGTATTTTCATAGAGCCAAAGAGGTATTATGGTGGTTGTAGTAAGAAAGGTACGTATGAATGTGTTGTTTTAGTGTAAGGAATATTATTCGTACGATTGGGTCAGTGTTTGCGGTTAGCTAAGCTATAGTTAAGACAGAAGACCGTCCATTCCTCAATCCCCTTTTCGGCCTTGTGCCACATTTCTGTAGAAAACAGAATAAATATCGCTCAGTGAGTTGTGTGAGTCAGTCGATGTCGGACATTGAATTATGAGCCCCACAACTAGATTGCTGCGTCATTAACTCTTATTGCAAGTTCCTGACGTTTTGTATGTCGGACCCTTTTAAGACCGACTGAGTGAAATACAAGCCTCCATTGTGAAAACTACTTTACAACAATATCAGAAAAAAAAGAACTCGGGCAGAATGTAAGGAGAGACACATTGCTTAAAACTACAGATGAGAGATCCATGATCCATGATCATTCACGTCCTGAAAAAAAAACACAACAAACAAAACATAATAATCATTAGTTTTATCTCGTACTGTATGTAAATTTAAGACATTCGCATATCATTCGTCATATTGATCACGATGTTTTGTTGTTTGTTTTTGTAATCATTTCAACCAAAGCAAGATGTGAATGAAATTAGTACGCGGGGAGTCACAGGGCGTAAAAGAGATGACTAAAAATAGGCATGGTCTGGGAAGGGAGAAGAATTATACGGGAGTCAAGAAAACAGAAGATGGCGATCGACGTTGCATCTAAATTCATGAAGATTTTAGTTATCAGGGAAGCAAGTAAACGGAAGTGAATTCCACAAGCAGGAAGTGAGAGGAAAGAAACTTTTGGAGTAGAAATGGCGGTTACATTTAGCTATTTCAACATTGAACTGGTGAGACCTAGACTCCAATCTAGTAATACGCTTAGTATCATGTAGCCGGTGTACAAAGAAATAAAGCTCGTTAGAGCCATGAAATATTTGAAGAAAATACAGACGGAAACACGTCACCTCAGTGAAAAAGTACCTGAAGTCGAGTTGCCAAGTCAGGATGGATAACATTACAGATTCGTCTTTGGATGTTATCTTGAATCACGAGATGTACAACAGGAGGAACTGAAGTGATGTGGCAACTGTATTATATGCATGGACGAATGGTAGATTTTGTAAATGTACAAGATGGATTCTGACCAGAAAATTTTTCTAGTACAACACAGGGATCCAACTTTAAAATAAATAAATGATATATTCATATGAAGCGCGATATTTTCCTAAATATTAAAATAAATATTGTTATTATGAATTAAAATGTTCAGAATAATTATTATTCTTAATTTTCGACTAAGATTTCTTTCCTCATAATACTTTTAAGTTTTTGATGTCACCGAACAGACTTTCATTCCAGAGTCATCAATAACAAACACAGCTTGAAAAATAACTAAAACCCACTTTCATGAAGGAAAAAATAAGTATTGGACAGAGGTGTTTGATGAAAATAATGAATGTTTACTATATGGTTAGATCAGAAATGCAGCAACCTCTTATTTATTTAGCTTTCATTCGAGTAAGGCGTGGCAGTGCGGCGTATATAATGGCACCAGGAAATTACATATAGAGTAGAAAAGTATATACCTGCTTAGTTTATCTCACAGCAGCATATGGCCATGTCAATGTAGATTCCATCTCATCATTTAGAAATCATTTTCAAAGCTTTGACACGACAAAGTGTCTAGATCTGATACAGAAAATATATCGGTCAATAAAGTCGTACATACTCACTGAAGACTCCAATTTTAAAATCAACAAGTATACGACAAGGAGAATATGAGCGCGCCAATCTATATAATATCTTCCTAGAATATGACCCAGGTGTTGTAAGTTTGAATATAAGGTTGGTGTGGTAAATGAGAAATCGCAGAGCAGATTTAGAATTCCAAATGGATTGGTTATATTAGGTTATGTGCAAATTCCATTGGAAATGGTATCAAACTACATTTCTTCCTCCCAGTTTAAATTTTATAACTTCTATAAGGAAATCATTAATATCTCGAAAAAAAATATTACGAAAGGATGATTAAGTCATAAAAAAAAAACAAATCAGTCAATAAACAAAAAAAAAAAAAGAATATTCCACACCCATGCATAGATAAGAGGTGGTGTAAGTTTGGATGCCCAAGAGGAATAATGAACAATGCACTGGAATTGTTAATCAGAGAGTCAAGTTCCAATTCTGTGTTCCTTATATTCACTTACGTACAAACACACTTGGGGACGGGATGAATTCAAATCGTCTCCCCCGCTATGGGTTAAGTAGTAAAACATATATGACTAAATCATTATATATATATATATATATATATATATATATATAATGGGGATATTTGGCAGCAATCTTTCCTTCATGTGCATATAATTGAGTACGACAGACAAGGGGCTTTGATTTAGTTTTTTATAGAATTTCTCATGCGAGCTAATATGATTATTTTCTCTTCAGATGATGAATTATATCAAAACTGTCCGAATGTTACTTATATATATATATATATATATATTTATTTGAGAGAGTGGCAATAAAGCAATATATATATATATATATATATATATATATATATATATATATATGAGAGAGAGATAAAGTGAGGCGATAAAGCAACTACGACGGAAGAGTTATATAATTGTGAAATATTAATCGCCAAGAAAGAGAAAGGACAATACAAGAACAGGTATTGTATAAGCGAAAATGCAAAATCTAATTGAAGAAATTCTTATGATTTACATTGTTCGGACGGTTGTCCTTGTCTTTATTATCATATTCATGACGTTTTGGCCGTTTTAATTTTCGGCCTTTTTGAGGTGAGGTGAACAGATACTTGGATTGTTGAGGTACGAAACGGAAATAACTAAAACTGACATATCGGGAAAAAATTTGGAAAATGGAACTACATAAATCTATACCAGTGGACGTAAAAAAAATAACTGTCGGTTCTAAAATTCAAATGTATATCACCTAAAGAAGGCCGGAACTTCATGAATATGACAATTAAGATGAGGACAACAGACGGGGCAACGTAAATAGTTTAAATAGTTAAATATCTCTTCTTAGATATATAGACACATGAAGAAGCTGTTATTATTGAACATGTGGTTACCTCTACCAATTACAACAGTTAAATCTAGCTTACAATCTATTATTACGCGTCAATTCGTCAATGTGAGGTACCAAAGATTAAACCTCATTAAAAGAATTAACATGAAACTATTTACAGAGAAGGCAAAAGAAAACAACGTTACGACGATAGGAAAGTGACTGAAGCTCAATTGCCAGCTCGAGAACAATAACATTAAATATTATTCTTCAAACTTTGTCTGGAATCTCTAAATACATATCAGAACGACCAAATCATATATGATACCAATATTCAATTAATGGGCGAATGTTAGACTTATGAAGTTATAAGATAGATTCGAGCGATTTTTAGCCTTCCCCAACACAATGAAGCAAAATTACTAGCTGGTTATTGCAATAGTGTTTCCCATTTTCAGTATTATCATCATTTTCATGATCGACTTCTCCAGATTTGCAGCCGTCTGTTGTAAACGCCATGAGCAAAGACGTCGGGTCGTGCTGTATCGATAAGAGAGTTGATTGCTTTTGCCAGCTTATACATCCCCTAGCTAAATATTCCGTGCGTGATCTGTGAAACTAATCCCTATTGTCCGTTTCCTCACGGCACTCCTGGTCTATTCTCATCACATACCGCACCCAAATGGAGTTTTCCCACATCCACCGCGCGAAACACTGATCAGCACGGACAGGAAGATGGTAGGGCTTGCGGGTTACAGAGGTGACGCCCTCGGCCGCGGATATAAATACGTCTTCATAATACTGGTCACCACGCATTGGTCACTACCGACAGAGATTTTCCTCTATTGTGCTCTTGCAGGAAACGTATAAAGACGGCTTCCTTTCCCCCGAGGACATCAAGAAGAAGAACATTGTGTAGGCGACCAATAACGATTATTCTGCTTGACTGTGAAGTAACGACTGGTTGTTTAATATCGATTACTAGATAATGAGGTTTGAAATAATTATGTCTGACTATTGGTTTTTGGTGATAGAAATTTCTTGAGAATTAAAGATTTTAGATTTAAAGGGGATTTCTCCCGTTCATGTTGGGTTTACACTTTTAATATTAAACACATTATGTGTTTAATATTAAAAATTAAATTGACGAAGGCTGAATAATATTTATCGCGCACTCGTGCGCGCACAGACACATATATATGTATGTATATGTGTGTTTGTGTGTATACCTAAATATATTAAATAGGACACATATTATTTACCAATGTAAATGCCCATCAAGATATTGTATTCCTGATCATGCAAAATTCGTAAATAATTATATAGACATCACACACAACATGTTTGACACTCAGACTCGCTCTAAACCTTTCTGATCATAGTTCAATTAGATCTCACTTAAATATTCATGGAAACCTACCGGACACTATTCGTAACATACTTGTTCACAACACAAATATAATAGCATCATCTTCATGCAAAAAAGGCTAAAAATAATTGAAGCCTTATTAATAAAAACAAATATAGCAACATTGAATAATATTTACTTGGAACATGGACCCAATATTTTGAGCGTGTTTTGAAAAAAGAAAACTTTTTATAAAACTTATATACAACAAAATATTTCTCATTTAACAGTTAAAATATTTAATCCTTGAAAATGGCTAAATGAATAGCCAAAAGCGTTCGGATAAAAAGAATATTCACACAGTTATTATATAATTTGTCATCCAAAAAGAAAAGAAAATATTAATTCGCATGAGAAATTGTATAAAAAACTAAATAAAAGCAACTTGACTGTTGTATTCAATGGGATGTGCATTAAAGAAGGATTGGTGCATAAATACACAAATATATATATATATATATATATATATGTGTGTGTGTGTATATATATATATATGTATGTATCTATTCATGAATAGAGATAGATAGATAGGTTGTTAGATAGATTTAGGCCGTATATTCTTATCCAAGCATGTTTGGTTACGAAATTTAAACACATTATATTTATTTACTTTAGATGGAATACTTCCAATTACACAAATTAATTTTTGGTGGCTGAAAAAATTTGAACTAGGAAATTCTAATTTTTTCTTTTAAATAATACTTATTTTCCCAGTTATGTTCTATCCCAACTGAGACCATCTTCAGAGGATGCATATCTATGCAAGTGTTATGCGTTAAACATCTTAAATTAAAAATAATATTTAGCAAAATGCAAATGTGGCGATATTTTACATTTTTTTTTGTATTATATTAATTTATGATTTTTTATATAACATGTTGCTGAAACAAATGTTTAAGAAATGTGTTGCTATACTTGTTAAATATATTTTGGGCCGCAAATCTTGCAGAAAGGGCTTCCAAAATTGTAAGTACTTGCAAAGTATTATCTTGAGGAAGCACTGAGTTATTTTCGAATAATATCAGCCTCTAGTGTGAATGTGGAGAAGTGTTCTTCTTTAAATGATCTGATTGGATTATGATCGTTCAAGTGAAACGTAAGCTTTCTCGTAATTGTTTTTGCTGTAAAAGCCGAAATTATATTAAAAGTTTTAAAAGACATGCAATCTCAGAAAACACATGTAATATATATATATATATATATATATATATATATATATAGATGTTTTTGTTCAGCTCAGATTCAAAGTTGCCACATTATTCTAGGTTAAAAATATATATTAATATATTATATTCCACAATGTTGGTTTTCCTTAATTAGCTATTACGTCTCTCTAACTCTTCAAATGTTGAATGAATAACTTACTGTAAATTCTATTTTCCCATCTTCACGCTAAATTAATTTTTTCATGTAAGTTTTGAACTGTTCACACTCACATCGGGCCCAGTCTGCAGGGTGAAGAAGGTTATTTGCACGTAAGTAATTGTAATGAATTGGACTGGAAATCAAACTCCTCAATTCGAGCCTCTACTCCACCGCACCTCCTATATATATATATATATATATATATATATATATGTGTGTGTGTAAATATACACTAGCTGCCATAATATAAGGAATGGAAACAACAAAGTCATATATATATATATATATATATATATATATATATATATATATATATATATATTGTATTAAAAAAAGTACTGCATGCTTAGCAATGAAATTTTTACCGAATAAAGATTAGAGTATAATGCATAAATATTATACAAAGTTACAAAAATTTACATAATAGTTTGATTTTTTTAAAATAAAGATTAAATGGAACAAAGGAAGTAATCTACGGGACAAAAGTTAAGGAACGATGTTAATAATTTGCTTATTTTTTTTAATTTACATTGTTAAAGAACTCGATGGAGTTTTTCAACAATAAGTAACAATTCATTTATCATTAGGACATTATTTTCAAGCAACATGGCAAATTCTACACACAAAACGCTTTCTTATGAAGAAAAAAAACTCATTATCGCTAACTATCAAGAAAAATATTCAATTTCAGAAATTTCTGATATTGTTAATATGTCTAAAAGTGTCATTCATCAAGAAATTAGCAGGTATAAAACCGATAAGACGTTAGATGCAAAACCAAAAACCGGCAGACCTCCAAAAACATTGCAAAGAGAAGATCGAAGAATTGTTAGAATATCTACAAAAAACGTTTTGAAACTACTGCATCAATTGCCCGTAAATTTAATGAAGAGACAGATAATAAGATCACAAGGAAAACGGTTGCTCACAGGTTAAAAATGCAGGATTGCATGCCCGTATTCCAGCTTCGAAGCCTTTCATTTCAAAGCGAAACCAAAGGGCACACCCGGTGTATGCGAGAGAACATGTTGTTTGGACTGACGCGCAATGGGATACAGTTCATTTCAGTGACGAGTCCAAGTTTACCATATTTGGTTCTGAGTGCAAAACTTACGTACGCCGTAGAACACTGAAAGACTGTCTTCTCAATGTGTCAAGAAAACCGTTAAGTTTGGTGGCGGCAGTGTGATGGTGTGGAGAATAATTTCATCTGTAGGAGTTGGCACTATCATCCGCACACATGGCAATATCAATGCTGAGATATACAAAAGGCTTCTTCCGCAGCATGTGGTACCAAGATTACACCATAATCTTTATGAATCTCCTATTTTCATGCCGGACAATGCGCCTTGCCACAAGGCTTAGAAGGTTATGGCTTTATTTGAAGAAGAAGGAATCGCCCGAATGAAGTGGCCAGCACAGAGCCCCGACCTGAATCCAATAGAAAATTTTGGGAAGATAATTGGAGAAAGGGCTCAGAAAAGAAACCCGAAAAACCAGGATCACCTTTGGGAATTATTGAAAGACAAATGGGAGGGAATTACTGCTGATTTTTGCAAGAAGTTATTTAGATCATGTGGTTGATGATGCAGAGAAGTCATTGAAAATAAGGGGATGTTTACCAAATATTAAATTTTGTTGATATTTTGTTCACAATCAAGTATTAACCAGATCGTTCCTTAAATTTTGTCCAGTAGCTTATTTTCTTTGTTCCATTTAATATTTATTTAAAAAAAAAAAAAAAAAAAAAAAAAAAAAACTATTATGTAATTTATTTAACTTTGCATAATATTTATGCATTGCCCCCTAGTCTTTATTCGGTAAAAATTTCATTGCTAATCATGAATTACATTTTAAGTAATACACATATTTATGCCATTGTTTTTTTTCCGTTCCTTATATTATGGCCGCTACTGTATATTCTTATATGAGCATGCCAGCAAAAGTAATACACAATGTTAGAAATAAATTAATATACGTCATGTATATTGGAACACCGCTATGCACTGAAATTGGATTTATAAACATGGATATTCATTCGATGTCAATGATTTATTTTTTAGCAAATTTGTCAGTAACTTCCTAAACATATTGTCATATTGACGTACGCTTATTAAACGCAAAAGATTAAACTTAAATATTGCAATAACTGTTTTGATGGTTCAATTGTCGCCATTTTTTTTATTTGGAATTCCGCGCATTCCTAGTAGTTTCAGTTGGACCCTGTCTTTTACGAAATGTGCAACTACTGACGGAATTCACGCACCGGAATCTCTAGCACGAACATTACAGAATGTTTGGATGTCAATGAGAGGACAGTACTGAGAATTTGGAAATATTTACTTTAGTCTAACGATAATTACGAATGTATTCTAACTCGCTTTGTTCGTTCTGATCAGAAACGATCTATTGAATTTGTTGGTAAAGGTCTCAGCCTCAGCACAGAGGATTACATCATGTAGCTTTATGAGGTAGTGATGCACACGTTCAAAGTGAAAGACACTGTGTCTGGCAACAGGACTCTGCAACATGCCACACAAGCAGGAGTACGCAGAAATGTCTCTCAGACAATTTCTAGAAATACACCACTCCTTACATCTGGCCACATATATCCCCAAACTGTAAGCCCCTTGATTATTATATTTGAGACGCAATTGAGAGAGAGAGAGAGACCAAGACAAACAAAACTCCTTTGAACGCCAAGATGAATTAAAGGGAAGGGTTATGGCAGAATTGACCAACAAAGAGACCATCCAGAAGAGTTGCAGGAGATTACGAAGTCGCCTGGAGTCCCTGGTTGAAGACAATAAAGATTTTATTGAATACATTTACGCTTTTGGCGACTCTATTGAATAAATTTGCGCTTGAGAATTTCAAGATATTTGGGTGCAAATTTATATATATATATATATATATATATATATATATATATATATATATATAGATCTATTAAAATTATATGTGAGTGTTATTTTTATTTTTGTGTAATTTAGACAACAATTTATCCTCGCACTCTATCCTCGGTGCCATTTTGTGGAATGGATAAATATGCTTAATTTTGAAATTCATTATATACGCACTTCTAATCTATCGGAATATCATAACAAATTTTCTGCATTATTTTCTGGCATTTAGACTAAATTCAAGATATTTTAATATTTTTTAACGCGTATTCTTCGAAGATTTCCCGTATCCTGCAAAGTTACTCTTTCATTACTTCCTATGTTTTAACTCCTCCAAAATAGTCATACATATTGAATAAATCAAGTAGAATTTGCGCGTTCTGGATCGTTCGCTACGGGAAATCAGAAGAGAACATAATATGAATGCATAAAAAGACTTTCCATGAATGCTATTCAGAACTAACGAAATAATATTTCTTGGGTTTCTTCATCATGCATTCGCAATATCTTTCGTCTTATTTATAAGCATTTGAAATCCAAACGACTCAAACTGTTCTTGAGATCGTAATAAAGTACTGATTAAACTTGTATATTGTGAGACAGCCATATTAACAGCGATTATCAATCAATATTTTCTCATAAGTTTAATATATTAGGATTTTGAATAAGATTTCGCTGTTTTCCAAAAGATGGCGTTCCCAGAACTGCGTGTAGTTTCACGTCGTAACGGATCTAAAATGATGTATTATAATCAAGCTTGTAATGCGTTGTATATCATTTCGTGGAAGTGTAAACAAATGTCGAATTTGGTGTAACATGTTTTTTCTAATTTTTTTAAAAAAAAACATTACATTTCATGAAAAATCAGCGAGAACTTATTCAAGGTCTTAATACTTCCACGGAAAATATCTATTAATTAAGAAGATTAAACACTAAGTAAATCTTTGATTTAATCGAAACTAAAAGCACTAAATGTAATGCACATTCGGGGTGGGACGATATGGGTACATCAACCTTTTGTAATTGTAAACAAGCTTGTTTCGCTAGAGCAATTACGACTGAAAATAAGTTATGCTTTCGATCTTATTTCTTGTACCACGTCCAAAATACGCTATTCTGTGAGAGAAAGTAAACCCTTTTCCTACCTGCGGTTTAAGCTCACAATTACTCCGCAATATTAAATACCGTTATGTCTTCCATCCGTATCTTTTGTACACCTATCTTTCTATTCATTAATTGAAAATTTCTGCAAATGTTCTTCATCGGAAATTAAGTTAAATAAAATTACGGAAAAATAAATTATCACATCCTAACTATCTGTTCCAACTTAATAGAGATTATCTACTCGGACAGGACATTTTTTCTTTTCTCTATCTTGTAATTTCGTGTATGGCGAAGTATGTAATGGCTGCTCCATTTACTGCTAAGCGGTACCTACTTATTTAAGACGTTACATACATAGAAAGACAATATTCGATCGTCCTTTGAAGGCAAGATAGAAACTTCTTGGACGTATTTTGCGAATGGATCGACAATGCCCATCTAACGAAGCCATGGAGTTTAACTTTGAAAAAAATGACTTCAAAAAGTTCTGAGGTCATCCAAGAATCACCATAGTCACAACGCTGGACGGAGACATTTAAAGAACAAGGCAGAAAATTCGACATTGACACTGGAGAAGTTTACAATCAAGGTAGATCTGCAAGGAATCCGAAAACCCGAGTCAGAGAAGACTGGCAAAATGTTGTCGAATCAGTATATAATGTCACTGACCTCAAATCGAAACAGTTTTGGTGATGATGATGTGGTTATTGGTCTCCCAAACTAACTTTCTATTGTTGTACATTTGTTCCTATTTAACGAAAACTTCCATTGTTCTGCAAACCAATCAAACTTGTTAATTATATTAATCGATGTTTTATCCTACTTTTCTGGTTTTAAACGATCGGTGAAGTTAAGCATCATCGAGCCCTGTCAGTTATTAGATGAGCGACCGCTTGGAAATAAGAGATGTTGTAATTGTTATGGGTGGATGATGCAATAGATGACGGTCCGAAATTAGAATTCCTGAGCTGAGTTCAAATCCAATTTGCTTCGTTATATTCACTTACTCACAAATACTCTTTGATAAATGTATGAACCCACCTCTTCTCCCCAGCCATGGGTTAAATAGTAAGACTTGTATGTGTCAATCATTGATCTCTCCTCAAGTTTCTGAGAATTTAAAAATAATTTCAGGCTTTATATAACCTTCAAAAGATTAAATTTTTTTCAATACACCTTGTGAGATTTATATTTTGCAGAAAGTCTTTCGCCGTTATATATATATATATTCGAGAAATTCCAAATGTCTTTATTTATAACAAGGAGTTTTTTCCTTGTAGATACTATGTTTCTTAATACGTTTTCCTTTCTAACACGATCTTGGTGTAGGCAATGCTGAGAATGAGATTAACAGAATAGTACAGATGATATAACTGAATTTCAGCATATAATATCATATAGATGTCGATAAGGTATATAATCAGACTCAACTCCATATATATATATATATATATATATATATATATATATATATATATATATATATATATATATATATATATATATATATATTATATATATATATATATATATATATATATATATATATACTTTATATATATATATACTATACTTTATATATATATATATATATATATATATATATATATATATATAATTGCATATCTACGAACATAAAATTGTGAATAGCATTTCGCCATATATTATTCTTCACTTCCATGTATATTTGGAGGAAATAAAGGAAATGTTAAGTTGAGCACGTGGCGTTGCGGCAATCTAATTGGATTTGGGGTTCCGAGTTCAAATTTCAACCGACCCCGATGTTTTCGTTTTTTTTTTTTAAATCTCCTCTGCTATGAGAAAATAACAAAATAAACAGTTTCCAATAGCCTTTGTTTAAAACTTGGCTAGAAGGATAACTCTCTCTATGGGTAAATTGTATAGCAACTAGGCTCTTCAAATTTGCTTGGTGACCAATCTATTAGGAGGATAAATCTGAATTCAAAAACGTTTGTAGCCCTGGTGATGCACATACTCTACACCTAACAAAAAGATTGATCAAGGCTGCTGTTAATTTTCATTAAAAATGTTACTTCTTGCCCCATTTATATTAATTTCGTAGACCATATTTCCTAGCACCAGGAAATATGTGGACGGCCATAATCATACTGGAAAATCACATTACAGTCATGCTGTAGAAATGGCATCAGAATGAATTGAACAATAGCCTGGGAAAATATATAGCTCGCCAATAATTCATTCACAAAACAATGAATGATTCCTCGCAGCAAGTGATTCCATGATTCCAACGTTTAGGCTTTTGTGCTGTCGACCTATACACGTTAGACGGTGTGGCTTACCATGTTCATCTTGTAAATTCAAATGATGACTCTTTTCATTAAAGTAGAATATATACACATCGTCGCTAATATTCAGTCTGATGGTTGTTTTATATGGTATAAGAACATTTCGTGATATTCACAGATTTGTGTATAAATGTGTCACAAGGCCAATGGAAATGATTTCAGAATCACCTCTGCATTCTTTATACTTTATTGCTGTTAGATATTCCCAGCGAAGTTTCTTTATATTCGTTTGCATTTACAAACTATGTTCTCGATTCTGCCCCTTCAACTAATGCTGCTTTTATCATGTGTCGATATTCCTGAAAGTCTTTTATTAAGCTGTGATAAATTCTTTTACTTGTAGAGATATATGTTTGCAACCAGTGAAACACCAACAATATGCCATGCCAAATATGTACAACACTGTTCCGAATCGATTATCCAGTTTTTGAAAATAATAAAAAAATAGATGACACCAATTTGCCCTTAAATCATTCAATAAACTTAAACGCAACATTGGCTATCGTTTTAGGTTCAAACCCATAACTACACCAGTATGAATGTTCTGTAAGAAAGGTATCAGAAGTTGTTGAAGGATTACTCAATATATTTTATACCCTCTAGTGTGCGCACGCTGTTGCAGTTTTACAAGCGAGCATTCTCCATTAGGTGATTTCTATTCTCATTCCCATCAGTGTCGTATAAATTCAGAACAATAATACCTTGAAGCGATACTTAATCTGTAATGGGGGAAACGTGTATAACAAAGTGGCAACAATTTCCGTTTGACGCGCTTCTTCTTCTGAACTTCATCAGACTAAATTTGTTACATCGGTGCGAGTAAAGATGCGCATGAACTAGTGATGCTTAGACTTTTTAATTTATTTTTTTTCATTTAGAATCTTTTTCTTTTTGCTTGCATTATTTCTTTTTTATTACATGTCCCACACTTTGATAATAGAAGATCTATCACAAATGACGAGATGTAATAGCTAGTGAGCAAAGTTATAGTGAATGACCTTAATTTCATGGTATTTTCTAAATATTAATCGCAAATCCAGAGCCTATGCTGTTAGCAGCATAAAAAAGTCAATAATCCGTAGATGGAATTGCATAAAATCGGATGGTGACAAGAATAAATGTGAGTCTAAGTTTTAATCAATTCAATTAAGAAATAAATAACTATTATCAATGATTTATTTAATAATAAATTCATCTTAATATTTTTCCAGTTATCTTCATCCCATTCGAAGACCATGATCTACAAGAGGTACAGTTTCCCAACGAAGGAAGGGCAAATAACTGTTAACCCTACACTTGAACAGGTTAATATTGTAGTGATCACAGATGTATTCTCTTGGGAATCGGTTTCTCAGAGCAGCGATTCATGTGAAGAAGCCGTTCGAGTGCCAGCTACATTTCACCAATGGAATACGAAGGAAATGAAGATTGTCCACTCTAAATGCGGTGGCGTAGTGGGACTTAGCCGTTAAAGTTAAAACTGGTGGAACTAAGGAATGTAGTTCATCTGTCAACTTTCCATTGAAATACCAATAGAACAGTGACGTTTGATCCCTAAGCAAAGGGTTGTATGAGGGTAAAATAAATTGTTCCCTACAAGGAAACGGAGACGACTTTGGGGTTTATGGAGATAGGAATGTGAAGACTGGGCAGATCCTGTCCGCATATATCAGCATTACTCCATTTTCACCCTTATCTACTTCATGTAAAGGGGGAGGATATTGCGTAGAATCAGGTAGTTAAAGATAGTACAAGGGACCGGCTATTTTTTCAGGATATTTTGTAATGGATCGTATGTGCGAGTTCCACTTTAAATCTGGATTGAGTTTAACCCCCGCCCCTCCCAACAGGTGCGCAATTCACGTGGATCTTCCTGAGAGATCATCCGACCATCATGATTGGTTTTATTTCTGGATCATGACATATTCCACTGACAAAAAAAAAAAAAAATCACGGATAATGCCCTTCGTAAAGTGTGGACTGTACTTGTCAGAACATTTTTTGTATCTCTTTGAGGCATGGACTTCCAGGAATCAATTCGATTAGTCTACTGGAATCTTTTCCAACCATTCCTATGGCTCCAGCTACAACAGGGATTGTTGATGTTCCCATGTGCCACATTTTTTAGATATGATTATTATTATTATTATTATTTTATTTCCTTTGATTTTTGAAATATACTCGTTACTTTCCTTGTGCCAATCAGAGAGCTAAGATTAGAAATGGCATCATATTTTAAACTAAGTATTTTTAAGAAAAAAACAACCTAAGATCATACTTACTTTACATAAACAAATCCTTTTGTAAGGTGTGGGCACTACATGTGAGTACAATATTTTTTTTTATTTGTTTAAGGCATGGGCTACCAGGAATCCCTTCACAGAGTCACTTGGATATTTTTTCTAATCAATTCGTGGCCTCTAACTAAAAATGGAGTTGTTGACGTCCACATGTACTATATTTTTGAGATTTCGATTTAAAGGTACTTGTATTTTGATAGTTTTTTTTAAGCTTGCGGGGTCTGCCATATCGATAAGAAGCTAAATTTTGTCTTTGCGGTCTATTATTATTATTATTATTATTATTATTATTATTATTATTATTATTATAATTATTATTTTTATTTTCTTTGATTTCTGGCGTTTACACATTTCTTTCCGTGTCCCGCCCAGGGACCTAAGGTTAGAAATGGCTTCATGACACTTTCCACTGACAAAAAAAAAAAAAAGAAATTAAATTACATAGATAAAGACCTCCGTAAGATGTGGGCTGTACTTGTCAGAACAATTGTTTGTATCTCCTTGAGGCATGGACTTCCAGGAATCCCTTCAATTAGTCTACTGCACTCTTTTCCAACCAGTCCGAGGGCTCCAACTCCAACAGGGATTGTTGATGTTCCCATATGTCACATTTTCGAGATTTCTATTTCAAGGTCCTTGTCTTTTGACAACTTTTTGAATATCTTCAAAGATACATTGCAGTCAGCAGGGACTGCCATGTCAATAAGGAGGCACTTTTTTTGTTTGTGGTCTTTAATAACAATATCTGGTCGATTGGCCTTGATTGTTCTGTCAGTGTGTATTGTGTAGTCCCATAGAATTGTAACAGGTCCTATCTCCGTAACCGGGTCTGTGTGGTGTTCATACCAGTTTCTTTCAGTTTCCTTTCCGTAGAAGTTGCAGATTTTCCAGTGCAGATATTGGCCCACTCTGTCATGTCGGGTTTTATATTCAGTGGGTGCCAACACCGTGCAACCTGATACAAGATGATCAATCGTTTCTGGATACTTATCACAGAATCTGCATTTTGGGCTGACACAATACTTTAGTATAAGTGCTTGATAATTCCTAGTTAGCAAGCATTGGTCCTGTGCAGGAAGGATAAAACCTTCAGTTTCCGCTTTCAACCCTGCACTACGTAGCCACTGATGGGTACGGGTTTTGTCTACGCCAGCTTGTTTGATACGGGCAGAGTATTGGCCATGAAGCGGTTTATCTTGCCATCGCTTCTGTATCTGGTTGGTTGCATTCGTCTTTGCTGTCTTTTTTAGGTATTTTGCAGTTTCAGCCGGTGTATTGTGCTGTAGTTGCATCTCTACGCCCATTTGAAACTCCATTTTGAATTTGTTGGCTTCATTCATTACGGAGTAAAGACGCTTACTACTTTCATGTTCCTTGACGCATACCATCATCCAGTCTTCTGTAGTTTCCAAATATATTTGGAGGCCAATTGTTGTAGTTTTGTAGGACAGTTCTAGTTGAATTAATCCTCTGCCTCCTTCGGATCTGGGCACATACAGACGATCAACATCAGCCTTAGGATGATGCATGCGATAGCAAGTGAGAAGCTTTCTCGTTTTGGCGTCCATTTGCTTAATTTCAGCTATGGTCCAGTTAAGGAAATTAAAGCTGTATTGCACCACAGGGACAGCCAATGTGTTTATGGCTGATATCCTGTTTTTTGTGTTTAGCTCAGTATTTAGTACCAGACGTACACGCCTGTAGTACTCTTTTCTTATTTTTTCCTTCATTTAGAGGGCTTGTATGCCATCTCCTTCGCTAATTCCTAGGTACTTATAAGCTTCATCATGCTCCAGTTCCCTAATCTTTGTGACAAAATCTAAATCTATTAAGGGTGTTTCCGTAATTCTACCTTTCTTGAAAATTACTTTTGCACATTTATCTAATCCGAAGTCCATACCTATGTCGTCACTGAAGTATTTTGCAATATTGAGGAGGCCTTTCAACTCATTGTCGTCTTTGGCAATGAGTTTGAGATCATCCATGTAGAGTAGGTTTATTATTATTATTATTATTATTATTATTATTATTATTATTCCATTGTTAACTTAGATACGGTTTTAATATCTGGTAATTAATCCATGGTTAGCGATTCTAAACTAGTAGCATTAGTTATTATCAAATTGCCTCTTACTCTCAGAGTCATCACTTATCTGCAATTCTTAAGAGTCTTCATTTGTGCAAACGACCTCTGACCAATCATTACAAATATTCTTTATCCTTATCTCTGTTATCTCGCTTATCGTAAAAGGTGCCCCAATTACAGCTGCATTGATTGTGAGCTTGTTCATTTGATTACTTAAACTTATTTTATTATTTGTTGTTTCAAAAGGAGCCGATTGTCAGTGACAAGTGGCTTTCCATTCTATCGTATCTTCCACCAGTATGTCCAGGTTTATTGGGTCCTGGTTTATAGTCAACGACGAAATTTGCTCGTGGTTCCATCAATTTTGAATATTTTTATCCTTTTCTAGGAATGTCAGATTTTTCTATGTTGTAATAAGCATAAAACATAAATATTCGTACATTAGGAAAATTTGAAAAACCAATGACAATATTAATAATCAATTGCATGGCATCTCATATTCACCATTTTTTGAATTTTCGATATTAGCACATAGATTTTCATTAGGATTCAATCAGAACTCATTGAAGGCCATATCAGAACTGTAATCTTCTTTTTCTGAAGCCAAGCAGTCACTGATTTAAACGTATGTTTGTGATCATTATCTTGCTGAAAAGTGAATTGCCGACACAGATGAAGATTTTGCGCTGATAATTGTAGATTTTCATCCAGAATGTTGATATAATCTGCAGATTTCATTATTCCTCTTGTTGTAATTTATTGTCCAGTTGCAAAACATCATCGACTCGTCTCCATTTTTTAATGTTGCCACTGTGTTCTTTGGGAGGAAAGCATCACCTTTCTTACTCCAAATTTTCTTTACATCATTATGTTCAAAAAGCTCAGCTTTCGTTTCATCATTCCATAGTACTTGTTCACAAAAGCAATTGCATTTTTCAAAGAATGTTTTGGCAGAATTAAACCGAGCAACAATGCAACATGGTTTTTAAGAGGCATTCGCCGTAGTCAGTTCCCATACAAATCATTTCTATTCAAAGAATGTTGTATTCTGCAAGTACTTACGCTGAAATCGTATCCAAACTTTTGGCGATATCTTTCAAAACGGCTCTTGCGTGTATATTAACCTCGCGACACAGTTTTCGTGCAGTTCTCGATGACAACTTGGGTTTTTCTAGGCAAATTCTCTCTCGTGCTAAACTGTTTAAACTTCTCTATAACAGACTGTACCTTACATCTAGGGATGAATATACGGTTTGAAATAGTGATGTTACTATTTACCGATTTGTGGAAGTTAATAATTCCCTGTCTCAAGTCAAAGCTAAGATCCTTTGTTTTGCTCATTGCATTGTTAACGCAACAAAAAAAAAATGTTGACACTCTATGCACCACTAGATATTATTTGATAAAAATAAAACAAATACTCTACTGAATAAATAGTCTAGTAGGATTCCCCGAAAAAATTATATAAATTACTCATACAAATCAATCAATTTAAAACGATATTTTCTCCTGTACGATTAATTTTGTCTTTCTCTATTTTGCGTAATTCGCATGTCAAATTTGTTATATTTAATCTATTACTCCGAAAATTGAGTTTTATATTGCGTTTTTGTGCTTAATTGCATATACAAAACTTGGCATCATTAGATTCTGAGAAATGGATAAAAATATTCAAAATTGATGGAAGCACGAATACTTTCGTCGTTGACTGCATGTCTTTGTAGAATCTCACAAAATCATGCATGTTTATTAGTGAAGGACATCATAAGTTTTATGGCTGTGTCATTCTTCTCTCGTTGTTAACTTCAATTATTACACAACTACTAACTCATGATTTTTGCAGCTGGATGATGTTTTTATATTTAATAGGAAAGTGACAAATTTCGCTCCTCACAATAGCTTCTATAGTTTCATTGGAATTTTCACATATTTTTGGGTAATATGTCTTCTTTGAGGACATTGTCAATGATATATTTTTACTCTAGTTTTGAATAAAAAAAGCTGTTATGATAGCATATTCAATTTCCTTATATGAAAATGATTTTTTCAGCAAAATCCATGTTATTTTATTTTTACGTATTTCATTTACTTTCTCAAATTGTTCATGAAATGCTTTCTTTTTTATTGCTACAGCAAGATCTTAATAATAATAATAATAAAAATAATAATAAATAATAATAATAATAATAATAATTATTATTATTATTATTATTATTATTATTATTATTATTATTATTATAATATCCAGTTTGTTAACTTAATTTCAAATGTTATTATAAGAAAATTTACAATGAATAATAAAAACAATGAATTTAAGAACCATTAGTCAAAGCACCATACTTACAATACTTCAAATCCTGATTTCAAGCCAATGTAACTTAAAATTGCATCTACTAGTGTCCGTTAACTATCCTATAATATTGCCTTAACTGGTAGTTTAGGGCAAAATAAGAATTAGGATATCTGGAATGAATGTTTTTGATATATTAATCTGCTTACGGTCATATCACTTTGAAACACCGGTTTCCGTACGATTACCGAAGATAAGCAAAGTCGAGCTTGGTCAGTAACTAGGTGGGTGACCTTTTGTGAATAGCAGGTGCTGTAAGTATGGATGTGTGGCTGGTGTAATGAATAACTGTTGGGAAGTAGAATGCTGCGTTCCAATTCACTTATGCGCAAATGCTCTTGGGAAAGTTTCATATCATACTTTTCTCCCCCATCTCTGGATTAATCAGTAAGATTTGTTTAATTAAACCATTATTATATCAAAAAAAGTTCTTACAACCTGAAAACATTTTTTTTATCTTTAATTAACCTGAAGATGGTTGATAAGCAATAGAAAAAGAATCAATCAAAATATTCCGATTTAGAAGAGCAGTTGTCCGCTCAATGAGGCTCCTTGTATCGAACGCCTATTGGACCAAAATTTCACTTCCGACATCATGATAAACCCATATATTCGTACCATAAAGATGATGGAACAATGGCCAGTTGTGTTAAATTCTCCAGAAAGCATATAACACCTACTGACATTCTGTATCTTGACAAGAATCAGATAAAGTAAAGATTGAATAATAACTGCCATATCTAGTTCGGTGTTATATACGGTGCACTAACCAGCCTTAACTGCGTTCAAAACAGGTGACGCTGTCATGTAAATGATGTACTACGTTCCCCCTTGCAACCTTTTTTTCCACAGAGAAATCGTTACTAGCCTCTTTTTAATCTATCGCTATTTCTATTGCTAATTTTCAAACGAACGAGCTTCCTTCTACGAGTTCAGACTTTAAAGCCAGAACTTGCAACGCTACATTGCGTAAAATCCTCCCCAATTCTCTTGGTAAGTAGCAAGTGCCATCCAGATTGCTTCTTCAACATAATTCTTACATTATAAAACAATGCATCAGGCAGGGAATTTTGTCTACATAATTTTTAAACGATTCCCAACGTCAATATATTTTCGTTTTTAATTAATTTTCTTTAATTAATAATTCTTTTTTAATATAATAATCCTACTAAAATATCTTGAGAAAACGATACATCGTTTTTTTTTTATTTCAGGAACTATTTTTGAGAAAAGAAGATATCGTTTTGTTCAAGAACAATTTTTGAGAAAACTATATATCGTTGTTTTTTCTGATCAATTTTTGAGAAAACGATATATCTTTCTTTTTTTTTCAATAACAACTTTTGAGAAAACGATATATCGTTTTTATTTCTTCAAGAACAATTTTTGAGAAAACGTTACGTCGTTTACTTTTTAGGAACAATTTTATGGAAATCTATAAAAAAAATGGGAAACTTTTTCTCTGGCACGTTTCGTTCTTTACTGATGTTCACGTTGATGCGACGAAACATACACAGGAAAACTTCGCCACTGAGAATATTTACTTTAAATGATTTCTCTTATATGCTACGAATATAATCTAGACATTTTCATTTGTTTGTTATCAGGTTTGTTACATATACCACCTCGTGATAATAGATCCTTCAAAAAAGAGGAATTGTTTGAAGAAACTTGATGCAAATTTACTGTGAATGTTTTAGTGATTAAAGCACTTTCTATAGACTTTCATCTTAGTAAATTGCCTTCTGTTTCCATTAGAACAGTATTCTGTTTATTGTGTT
Organism: Acanthosepion pharaonis; assembly: GCA_903632075.3. NCBI lineage: Eukaryota > Metazoa > Mollusca > Cephalopoda > Sepiida > Sepiidae > Acanthosepion > Acanthosepion pharaonis. The sequence continues at coordinate 1,000,561 of CAHIKZ030002755.1, read as the reverse complement.
AATCTCAGGTTAATTACGGTGATCAATTATCTACTGATTTTGTTGTTTTGAAAAATAATCCCGTTAGTCTGCATATTTTTTTTTTAAAATTCATATAATACAAGATCAACTCAAGGTATAGGATTACCGTGTGATATTCTATTAGCGTAAGTAAGGCCAATAAGTGGAGCTTGTCGGGATATCTACGAAAGATAATGGCTAACTGTAGATTAGAAGGGGCCAAAATTTAATAAGTGTATAACATTTCAGAATTCCGGCAGAAATATACTGTGAGAGTAGACTTACGAGGAACCGGAAAGCGAAATCTATACAAGAAACAAGGGATTAACTCCTACTCCTGTTCAAATTTAATTTCAATGCCTTGAGGTTTCTCTTATTTATTCCTTGTGCAAATATCATAAATAATATCTGATTTGGCAAATTATATCACTGTTCCATTATTTCTAAAAAAAAGAAGAAGAATGAATATCGATCAAAAATAATTAAATATTTAGGTATTTTGCAATTTTTCTTCGATATTTTTCCTCCGGGAAATCTCAAGCTTGTTAGTTTTGCAATAAAATGAACAAAAATATCAATTTCCAAAAATTAATTTCTGTCTCCAAAGGCATTAGAAGATGATTTTACAATTATCAGACCATACAAAAATCAGAAACGGTTACAATGGATAAGAATGAATTTGAGCCAGCATCAATTGAATATTCTACATCAGTTTCAAAATAATTTTCACAGTTGCATATTTTTCATGATCGTTATCATAACATTAAATTATTTATTTCTCTCTTAGAGAGGTAATTTTCAATTAATGTGTCTTAAAGCAGATTGTTCAAAGTAACCACTGCGTGAACTTTTCCAAATTGAACTTTTTATTTTCATACATTTTATTCGGAAGTACAAATTATCTGTAGCAATTTAGTAATATATGAAGCATTATGAAGCAGTTATGTGCAATACGTGATGCAAGTTCAGGCGATCATGTATCTTTCGATATATGACTGGCGTGACAGATTTTTTCCCGCATTAGGTTGTCATTTCTTTTTGAGAAAGACCAGTTACCATCCAGAGCTATAGAACCATGTATGTGTTGCTATTTACACATAGCCGTGGGAGAGAAAATGATTCATACCTTTCCCAATGGTATTTAGCATGTAAGTGAATGCAATAGATTCCGCTGGAATTCAAACTCAGCTCTCCGATTCCTCAATCTTCGACGCTATCAATTACGCCACATTAAAGTGATAAAAATATTAGACATTTCTTTAATTTTATGCATATAAAGGAAGAAAACTATGCGAAAATTGGCTAACAACATTAAATGTGACACGCTAAATTTTAATGGCCAACATAGGTTAAAGATAAATAACTTTATTTAAATACTACATAATGGAGATGATTCCATGCACTGAATACATAAATATTTAATTTGAAATGAAATGTTATGTTTATTTGCAAATGAGAAAATTAAATCAGGCTACTGATAGTGAATTATGCTGAAACAGTTCTTGCATATGATTTCTCACCCGACCAGCGAAATTAGGACTGGTCAGAGTTTACCTCCGACCGCCGAATAGAGCATAATAATACCCACAAAACGCCACCTAGTTTCGCAAGCGTGGGAACTACAAACATTTGAGGGTTATGTACAAAACCTCTCTAGAAAGGATTTAAGGCGATGTTTCACACATCGCAGACAAGGATGTAAGTTCCATATCAGGATGAGGATCACAATAGGCCATACCTTCACTTATCGAAAATAACTGACGATGTATTAGAAGGAAATAAAATTTAATGTTAAATATCAACAATTAAAGTATCGTGAAATTTATATTTTGTTACATATTTGTATGTTATTATTAACTGTCATATAACATTTCATTACATATACACTAAATATTACTCCTTTCAAGCGACATCAGATTAAATACATTTAAACTAATTCTTTGGGATGCCAAAGTGTGTTGTGTAACCGATATCGGTTCGGAATGAGAAAAAAGAGTGCTGAGTTCGAATTCCAGTCGAGTTCGTTGCATTCACTTAAGCGCAAATACCTATGGGAAATTATGATTCTATCTCTACTCTGTGCAGGGAAAAACTTGCTTCGTAACCAGCCTACTGCAGAAAGAAATGGATACCTACTGCGGGAATATCTACTGCCTAGTCAGTTATGGTTCGAACTAGACATGATCGCCCAAGTGTATATCACTTATAGCATTTAACTGATTGAATGTATACAAAGCGTGTTATCTCCACACATCTTTGTTGGTTGATAATCGCTGATTTCATGGTAGGACCAATGAAATTCAACTTGATTATTTTAAATCATTTAACGAGGAAGGAACTACTAAAAACGTGATTAAAGAACGCTTCATTAAAAGCGTTTGTCTACTTTAATAATTAATTGGTGTAAATAGGTTATTTTGAACAGACATCGAGTTTTAACAATTATTTCCGCTTTAGGACAAGGTGTCTGTTTTTTTTCTAAAGTCTCAACATTCTATTACACTCCCAGAAGCCTTTGCATCGTAACGGCATTATCGCATTCGTTGGGGTGAGTTGATTAAAAATACATATGACGCTAATCTAGAAGTGAGGTATAACCTCAATTTGCTCCTGATTACCAATTTTAATCCCTCCGAAAGCTTGCCATCTCTTATATATATATGCTCCTGAAAAATTTATTTCGGTTGAGCTCTCTGTGGGAGAAAGTGTTGGTTTGCAAACACTGAATATTACGACAAAACTCTTCGGCAAGTGAATCGAGTCCTCTCAGTTACTGTGTGTTTATCTAAAAAAAATAAAATAAAAATAAAATTATTACGCAAAAATTCATCTTCGCCCCCTACGTGCGCGGACGGCTTAATGGTAGAATCTCTGACATAGGGCAATTAACCCGGATTTCGATCCTAGCTAGAGGCAACTGGACGTCTAGCTACACTGAAGATCTGCAAAATAATTTAGATGTGAATGACAACACACACATACACACACACACACATATATATATATATATATATGTGTGTGTGTGTGTGTGTGTGTGTGTGTGTGTGTGTGTGTGCAAAATATATAGAAAATAGGAAAGAACTCGTTAGGTAAATAATCCAAAGTTCTTTAGTATTTTTGTTATTATTTTTAAAAATAGTGCTCGATACAAAAGTAGAGCATAAATACAATTATTTATTTAAAAATATGATTCCATCGCTACATAAGAGTTCTCATGTTTCAAAACAAAGGCTGAAAACTTCAACATAATTATTTGAATTAAATTGAATTGAAGTACAAATCTGTTTCATCTTCAAGCGAATTTTTTTGTTACGCTTGAAGATGGAACAGAGATTGATTTTAATTCAGTTTAATTCAAATAATTATATTGAAGTTTTCAGCTCTTGTTTTGAAACATGAGAACTCTTATGTAGCGATGGATTTGATAAACGATACATTCAGCAACAACGGTGTCAGAAGCAGGGAGAATAATAAGCACATCAGGTTAATGACTCTATTTGCCTAGGTTCAGGAGGGGGTTGTAACGCTTGTTCAGGAATCAATTGACTTGATAGTTGAGACATTTTATTAAATATTGACGAGATGACATATCTCTGGATATAGAAAGAGGAACAAGAAAATCTACTCTGTTGCAGATTCAATAAATGGTTCAGTTTGAAATTTTTTATTGATTGATACTGAAGAAGAACATAGAGCCCAAGGACTGAAACTTTATGACAGTAACAATAAAGATGATGATATTCATCTGGATGTATCTTATTTAAATCAGGACATAAAGACATTTTAAATATAGCATATAATTTAAACATTTTACACAAACATATATAGCTGGATTACAAAATATTTGCAAACAGATATTTATATAATAAATTAATAAATTACTTACTGTTTGTAATAAAAACAAATGCGTAAACCGATATACGTTATTTATTAATATAATTTATAATGGACAATTCTACAGTAAAGTAAGGGAAATAATTGTGGCGGAAAATGGCCAAGATTCTTTTAACGCGATTCATAAGGTATTTTCTGGTCATACAAAGATGCTCCCCCAATTAGAGTTTTCGCCACCTGCAACAAATTACATCGGTTTAATAGAAGCAATCTTAAAATTAATACATCCCTTATATGTCCAATCAGGCTTTCGTTATATTGCATTATTCATCACCCATAATTATTTGTTCCAAAACACTAATTAAGAATATTAAAGACATCATTAATTCACTGTAGGCACCATCATTATTGGCAGCAGGTCAATTATTACTTTCACAAAATAGATTTGAAAAAATACAGGGTAAACTGCCGTCAGGTTTATTTTTAATTTCGCGAATGAGCGTTGTTTGTTTATGATTTTGTCGACAGCACAGCATAGCAGGGTTTATTGGGCACCGTGTATGAGAAAAAGAGCAGAACGACCCATTTCTCTCCACCATAAATTTGGAAACGACATAATGTGCTGCTTGGCATTCGCGCCGGAATCTCCAATACAAACATTTCAGAGTGGTTGTTTGTGAATCGAGGAGAGTGCAGAGCATTCGGGAAGATTTGGATGAGTTTAATGGTGATTCCGATGGTGCGTAGGATCGGAAAAACAATTCTGATTGTTCTGACAATAAAAGAACTCCCGAATCTATTAGTGAGGGCGTCACACTCAACAAGAAGTCCTACATCTGCTCTGAGTTTAGAGGGTGGCTGCTGGAAGACACTATGTCTAGCAACAGTAATCTGCAACATGTCACTCAAGCAGAACATCAGTCGTGGTTGTCAAACAATATATATACATCGTCCCTTACATCTGGCTATATAACTCCCCAAATTTCAACTCATTTGATTATTGTTTGTGCAGAGCAGTTGAGGGAAAGACGAAAAAATCCTTGTAGTGCCATATATGAACTGAAGGCAAGATTTATAGCAGCATTCGGAAACTTAAACACGGAGACCGTCTATGTCTGCTGAAAATTCGAAGTCCTGTGGTGGCCATGGTTGAAGCCTGTGGCGATTTTATTGAATAAATTTGCTTTTCAGTATTTCAAGATATTTATGTTTAATTTTGGTAAATATATCTATTAAAAAGAGATGTCAGTGTTATTTTCATTTTAGAGTAATTTAGCCGACAATTTATCCATCGGGCCTTCTATAAATTGATAAATCAAGAAGTCCTCACACAACAGTGGCAAAAAATCTATTTATTACATACAACCAAAGACCCGAACCTGCCCATGATATAAATTATGTAATAAATTCTAATCACATAATTCGAAAATTAAACAGTGATAATTACAGACCTCATTTCCACTGGTAATTTTTTCACCAAATGGTCAGAGTGCTCAACACTCGGAGCAAGGTAAAAATGCCGGTGTCACACGGAAGTTCTTCGATCATAGTTCACGAAAGTGCTGCATTAACATATTCAAGGGAGATAAACCTATTCAGATGGGTCATTGATGCTGCGTAATAATTCTTCTTATCTTCATCTACGAGGATAATGCTGCATATAGCTACAGCTAGGTAATATTTATTTATACTAATATAAACAAGTAATATTAGAGTTTACATACACACAAAACAGACACAGACCCCCACATATATATTTAAATATATATATATATATATATATATATATATATATATATATATATATATAATAAAAGGCTTAAATAATAATATTCCATGTTCATAATTTATTCCATTGGAATCGTAAATACGATCCAATTCATCAGACCGACAAATTCAAAAAGAAAAACAGAAAAAACAACCCGGAAATAAAAACAATTTTAGAGAGTGTAAGTATGAGGAGGAGGGAGATTAAACCTTAACAGAGAGAATTTTAGGAGAGATGGATGGAAGGGGTTTAATTAAGAGAAAAAAATGAATATTGACGGATGTCTAATGCATAAAGATACATTTCGTGGTGACATACACACACCATAGACAATCTAATGTTAATGATACCACTAATATTATCAGTATTTACGATTCCAATGGAATAAACTAGAATATTAGTGTTTAAGCCTTTTTATTATTATATCCTTACTCTGTCCTGGACATTGAGTTCTACCTGGATTCTTCCTCTTGTGATTTTTATTCTAAAAATATACATGTATGGGTATTTATATATTTTGCATATGTATGTATATTTAGCACTAATATTATCAATATATATATATATATATATATATATATATATATATATATATATATATATATATTTCGATCCTGCAGAAAACAGACTATCACCACTTGGTGATGATTTCGTTTATATTTATATTCCCATCTCTCTATATATATATATCTATCTATCTATAACGGAAGTCATTCTGAAAATTATGTAGGAAAACCCAAATTTGAACAATATGAGACGTCTAAATACAAACGTAAGCAGTGATTGTTATTGGTGATGTTTTAGGAATTACCGAGGGGTAAAATGAAAATATACGAAACTAAATTCAAATTATTACATGTTTTACTATTAATCTATTATTCTCAAATTATGATACTCGGAGTTACTTTCTACATGGAATGAATGATACATTTTTATCATTTATCATCTTTTTAACGCCGTCAACATAGACGATTCCTTTTAAATAAATAAAAAAATATACTGAATGAAAATACGAATGCAGAGGCAAGAAAATCCAAGTTAGACAATAGTCATGTCTGTAAACTTTAATTGATCACACTTATCGAAAGCTACAAAAACCAGCTGCCTGCTGAAATACTTCTAACTACACCAGCCTAAGTTATCACAGAATGTCTTCAGTGGGAATAACTCCACGTGAAAATGATTTTGCGAATATCTGGTGTTATCTGACTGGAATAACGTGTCTCTCTTTATATCCAAGCCTCCATTAATTGCTCTTTTGAATTCATTCAACTCAGCCTTTCTCATTTTCTTTTTTTTTTTTTTCTAATATTCTATTTTTAAAATATCTTTTTTCATTATATATTCGGTATATATTTTTCATCATTATTTTTTTTATCTCATCTATGTCATTCTAACGTCTGCATTTCTGAAGATTTTCGAAACATTACCGATTTGTTTCTTTTTCTTACAACTTACTAATATTCGATTTTCTGATTCTTTCCTTCCATTTATTTCCTTATTCTAAAGATTTATTTATCTTTCTAACATTCAAATATACGATTCTATTTTTACAAATTTTTTTTCTCTCTGTATTTCTCCTCATGCTTCTACTGCATTCATGCTACTTACATTTGAAATTGCCCTACATTTTTATTTTTCACTAATAATTCATCCCAGTTCTAAATAACCATAAACTTATTCAATACATCCACATTTTCATAATTCTGTGAATTAAAAATATTTATATCATTTTCCTAATTCTTTCTTTTCTTTGTTATTTTTCATTTGCATTTTTTTTATTTCTTTACATATTTATAATCCTTACTAAATAGGCTTTATCGTTTATTAAATTACTTAAATGGATACTTTTTTTTTCTTGCTATTTGTTTTAAAATGAATGTCTGTTTTTGTTTCTGGATTTTTTTTTTGTTTTGCTCCGATCTTTCATTCATTTTCCCATCATTTATCTCACCTTCATTTTTTCTTTGTTTTTTTATCTCATTCTTCGACATAATTTGATTCAAGAATTGTAGTTGCATATTGGTTTTCTTTTTTCTATTTAGTTTGCATGCTTTCTTTTAAATCTTGAGAAATAGATAAATAGATAGGGACAGGTGCATATAGGTAGATAGAAAGTATGATAAAGAGACTGAGGGATAGAATTAGAGAGCGCGTGGGAGCCAGATGTCTACTTTGAAATCTGTACTGTAAGAATGAGATTTATGCTCCAAAGGATCTTCAGGATATATATATATATATATATATATATATATATATATATATATATATATGTGTGTGTGTGTGTAAGAGATCTGAGACAGAGAGGCACGCAAGCAATGAAAAAAATAAGCATAATGGTCGGTTCTATTTGCAAGAAAAGAACGCAGAGATAACACCATCAAAAACGTGAATACGCATTCTGTGTTTATTTAAATTCATATTTTTCGATTTTTTTTTCTAATATCAATCGTTTGTTTTTTTTGCTACAAATTTTTCTTCGATCGTATTTGTTTAAATGTTTGTCTTTATTTATTTTATTTATCACGGTTCAATTCTACCATTATTCCTTTTTTTATTGTTCTTTTTCGTGTCAATATATGTTTCATTTATTCATTATTCCTCTTCTGTTGTAAAGAGAGTTCTATTTTTTTTTAAATTTTTCTTTCAATTTCCTTTCTCTCTCATAATATATTTCTTTTTTTTTTATCTCTTCCATCGATTTTCTTACATTCTTCTCCGTTTCTCTTATACATGATTGCATCGTTTTTTAAAAAAATTTGTATTTTATTTCATCATATATACATCCTTTTCTAGTTATTTTCTTTATTTATTCAATCATTTCTTTTTAATCCATTTTTTTATTATTCAATCTTGGAATTTCATTCGTTTTTATCGTAATTTACATTTATCTTTTAACCTTCATCTATTAAACAATTTTTATTGCTTTTGGTCAAAATTTTATCATTTGATTTGTCTATATTTCCTTGAAATTTTATTTGTTAACGTTCATCCCTTCAATCATTAGTTTTCCATTCATTTTTCGTTATACTTCTCTTTCATATTTTGCTTGAAGATTTTTTCATTCTGAGTCTGTCTATATTTCTGAGATGAGTTATTATGTACATTATTTACATTATTCGGACTATTGTCCTCATCAGTTCGACATTCCAAGTACCTGAAGAAGGCCGGATCGTACAACGGCCGAAACGTTGTGATAAATATGGCGACAAAGATGAGGACAATAGTCCGAATAATGTAAATAATGTATTTTTCATTCTCTTATGTAACTTAAATTATCCTTCATTTTTCTTGATTTTTTTTATCTATCTTATCAGTCATTATTCATTTTTTTTTTCATGAATTGCAATCTTATCATTTCACTTTATTTCCTATTTCAATTCTGCAATTTTTATTTTCTTGTTAGAATTTCATCACACTTTTGAATTTATTTTACTTTATTACTGTTTATTCATTCTCCCCTTTTTATTTTTTTTATTTTTAACAATAATTTGACAAATAATTATATCTTCTCTAAACCAATTGCTTATTTTGCTTCAGTCATTCTTTGCTCTTTTCGTTATATGCCGAAGATTTCATTTTTGCCCGTTTTTTTCAAAGATTCCTTTCATTTTCCTTATTATTTATAACATAATTTAATTTCATTATATGCTTCCGATATAATCTCACTTCTTACCTTTAATTTTGAGACATTATCTTATTACTTATTTTCACTTATATTGAATAAGTTTTCATTTTTCTGTATTGTTTGAAGAAACAAAATAAATGAATTTAAATAAACGGTCGAATTAGAAATGCATTTACATTGAAAGTGATGATGGACGAAGATCATACGTATTTCTGTTATTTGATCTTTTTCTACTTCCAGAAAAGGAACAAAAACAGTTGTACAATCAGCAAAAAGCTACGTGCCATTTACAGAGATGGTGTCATAGCTGAATGTGCTGGTCATAAGTGGTGTAATATGTTCAGAACCCGACATTTTGATCTAGATTAGCGTTAGCTTTAGAGTAAGCCTGCTGTCTTTGAGTGATGACCAAATGAAAATATTAATAATAACTAATTCAGTTCACACAAAAGGAATCGAACTACATAGATCGATTCGTTTTCCACTGATTTAATTAAGCCTTATCCGGTTATCTAAAGTCATATTATATATTTAGATTGTAAAAATTTTGATCTTTTTTATATAATTTAGTGATACAAATCTTAGAATTTGGTGATACAAATCTTACAAATTAAACCATATTTTTAATTTCAATTTCTATTTGTTTAAGTCTTTTTCTTTTACTTGTTAACATTATGTTACCAATTGTCATCCTCTAAAACATTCCTTCCTATCGACTGGGTTCAACTATTTCTTCCTCCTTTCTCATTTTTATTTACAATTTCTCTTTTTTTTTTCGTTCTTGACTTTAATCCTCTTTATTTTTCATCTTCTTGTCAATCACTCGTTTATTCTTTATTCTGTTGTTGACGAGAGAGGATTTTGCTGTTTGTTCTTCATATGTGAGTTCGAATATTCGTCGTCACATGTTATACTGTGGCGAACAATTTTTTTTTCTTCCACCGAATGAATTCGAATTTTCGTCGCCACTTGTTATGGTCCAGGTCCTTGTACCACGGTGATGGTCCAAGGTAGAACCAATAAAGAAGAAATCGAACACGGATATGGAATAACACAGATATATTACAAACAGGAATATATACAGAGAAGTAGAAAGTATTAGTACAAACAATCAGGTTTAGTAGAGAGAACAATGTAGTCTCGACCAGTATCACTATTCCAATGTCTTGTCGTAATTGTATGAACGCGACTTGTTTCGAACTGCACTCTGACTTCAGACTGAACAGTATTTAGGGGTATCCCCACGAGGGCATGTGGGCACAAGGCCGGTTTAACGTGGGATCTCCTTTTGCCCGTGGGCTCGGACAAAAAGTGCCTTTGAACCCACGTATGAACGGGTTCAGGTCGGTTTATCTCCCGAAAGAGACTCCGCCCTTCAGCGTAGCCCCTCGTTCGTTTCCCCGCCAGAAGGCAGATCAACCGATCAGCCTCTCATCTGACTTCTGACTGAACTCCTGCTTCCTCTTGAGGCGCAGTATTTATTACGTATGGGATAGTCCATTATGGTTTTATGGGTAAGGTCCCATAACATATTCCTTCTTTCTTATTCGTTTATTCTTTTTCCTTTCTTTCAATTCAACGTCATATTCATTTATATATATGGTTGCCCAATAAGTGTGTTCGCTTATCAAGTATATATATTACTTAATAAACTGTATTAAATTTTCGGCCAGCCACATATTTTGCATTAGTCTTTTCTTTATTGACTAATCTATCACAAACATCTTTCATTTTTCCTTCATATTTCGCATTTCTTCTCATAAAAAATGTCCACACAATTCTGGGATGCAAATTAAATTCATTCATTCTTTTTTGCTCATTTCTCGAAAAGAATACTACTTTCTTTTTATATTCATTAATATTCCCGACATATTCGTTCTTTCTATTTTTCTCATCTTCCTATTTTTCCATTTTCTTTGACGGATCGTCCTACTAATATTCAGAAGAACAGCAGAAAAATATGAGTAAAAGAAGTATAACAACTCAAAAATATGTGAAAGATAGAAAAAAATCAATCTATTTAGATATGAAAATCTTGTACAGGTATTGAACAATTCCTGTCTATTTTTGGCCGCTGCATTGGTGTTCGTGGCCTTGAGACAAACTCCAAACACCAACAATTTAAACTAGGTACCGAATTAAGTTCGATGTTGAACAAAAATGGAAACGAGAATTAGATATATGTATTGTAATAAACTGAGGGCGGGTGCGGGATCGAAATCTTTACCAAGAGCTTAAGCAGCTGGCAACATATTGACGTAATCTCGGTGCATGGAAAAAAGAGTATAAGAAGAAATGTTTTCTTTTCAAAGTACTGTCTGCAATGAGAAACGGTGAGATGAGATAATGAAAAGAACTTGAGACAAAAATTATAGAAAAAAGCTAAATGAAAAATCTAAAAAACCGACAGGTAAATCGAGAGAGGGGGAGAGAGAGAGAGAGAGAGAGAGAGAGAGAGAGAGATAGAAGCAATTATCCCAATATAATTTAATATGAATAAAGTCAGCAGAGAAAAGGTATCTTTTTTAAGTGCCCCAATTCCAGTTAGTGTATCCAACGCAATCGTGGTGATAGAAGCTTCAAATTTTTATGTAATATGATAGAGGATATATTCAGATCCTAAAAAATACATTTCTCATGGGAGCAGATGTTTTTAAGTCTCAGACTCTTATCAGAATATTTTCGTTAAACATGCCTATGGATCCTGAGTATCCCTTTTTTCTTTTTCTGTGGAATTTACAACAACCAGTAGGAACATATATGAGAACATATCCATAAATGATCCCTTGCAGAAAACGAAAAACAAAACACCCTGAGAAAATGGTGATAAAAAAAGAAAAAGAGATATAATAGTCTCTATAATAGTATTAAAAAAAGAAACACTATGAGAAATTTAGGCTTAACATGAATACCTTTGGATTTTTCTGATGCACAAGCATGATAAAACTTACTTCCTCGTGATGGTCCCTTGGCGTCTGTACAGATGGTCATCATTCGAACGGCGAACTTGGAAAGGTGGTACCTATCTAAAGGAGCAAATGTCGGCAAAATGTTGATTGGAGAAGATGGATCTATCTTGGCGGCAAAAGTAAACAACTGAAAGGTAACCGGCATGAATAAAATCTCTCTTCATTACTACACTTTTTTTTCTAATTTGATTAATGTTATATGAAATTAAGATATACATCCGAGAACGTTTCTAAATTTCAGCTAAATTAAATTCTATTTAGATTCTGAATGAGTTATAATCGAATGCGTTTAAGAATATAATTCACTTCAGAATTATGGTTCATTGTAATTTCTCGGGAAACATACATTCTTTTAAACAATACATTTTAAAACAGTCATGGGTAAATTGTGTCTAACGGACTGTATGCAGCCTGTTTATTTTTTTTTTTTACGTGCTTATTTTCATGTTGAAAATAACGTTAATTAAAATTATGCTTGTTTATTTTCCTACACTCACTTTCATACACAACAACATATACAGAAATTAAGAACAATGCTTCCTGAATTTTATAACCTTTCATTGAATATAACATTTTCTGTGTTTTTAAGCTATAATTTTTTTGTTGTTTTTTTTTTTACTTCTTCTGATATAGAAACTGGAAACACTCATAATATATTAAACTTTCGAGGAAAATATTTTCTTTTTATATTAAACATATATTTTCTGTAATAAGTGTTAATATTAGACGAATTCTTATAATACTTACTTATAGAAAATAGTTTCCTTCAGATAACAAGAACAAGTCAAACTTTCTTCATTTCTAATATAAATGTTTAAAAGCATGGTCTATCGTAGCGAAAATTGTGAAACGCACATTCAACGAAAAATGTCCTTTAATATTTTTCGTCGAATAGCTATCATTATTGTGAGCAATATAGCACGCAGTCTACTGATCGATAAATGTTGCCCCTATATGAAACGAAATTGCCTCAAATTACCTAAATAACTTTGATTATCTTATGGTTCTTTAATTTTAACCAAAGTAGAATATTTACCGTTGGAGTTCAGAATTCAGAATTTGCTTATTTCAATGACGTTTGGATGGAAAAAATTTTACCTTGAAACAATAAATTTCTCTGCTTAAAGCTTTTTAATATAAAACATCTAAAAATCGTATAATGAAATGCTGCTAAAATAAATCCTAAGACAGATAAATCATTCACTTTAATCTTAAGTAAACGATTATTCAATTCTGCAGTTTGTAGTTTTTTCAAGGGTGGAAATCAAAAGAACAAAAATATTTAATTTGTTTTACCAATTGTAAATTTGAATAAGAAATGTAAACAAAACAAGCGATATTGAGAGAAAAAAGCACAAACAAAAAATAAATTCTAATCACGAACTGAAACATAAGGAAGATTTCATAGTGGATATATTTGAGAATTTTGAGTGTTTCTATATACCAGATACCTTTGTGTTTATCGATGACACATTACCAGTAGAATATCCTTCCTGTGAATTTTCAGTTATCATGCAATATAATAGGATCATCATTGAATAGAATGACTAATATAAATAAAAATTGAAAGTTCTAAATTTAAGTATACGCCTGTGTTTCCATCATTTATTTTATTAGCAATATTCTTAGTTTAATTTATAAAATAAAAAAAAAAAACAGAAAAAGACGGACATATACACAAACACAGCAACAAACCAACACGCTTAGTTATATGTGTGTATGAATATATATATATATATATATATATATATATATATATATATATATATAGATATATGTAATATGTATGTATATATATATGTATGTATGTATGTATATATATATATATATATATGTATATATATATATATATATATGTATGTGTGTGTGTATATGTATGTATGTGTGTGTGTGTATGTGTGTGTGTGTGTGTGTGTGTGTGTGTGTGTGTATGTGTGTGTGTGTGTATATGTGTGTGTGTGTGTGTGTATAATATATATGTGTATATATATATATGTGTATATATATATATATATATATGTGTGTGTATGTATATATATGTATGTATATATGTGTAATATACATATATTTTGTATTTATATATATATATGTTTTGTATATATATATTTTATTTAAAATTTTATATATAGATATTTTATGTTATAATATATATTTTTATTTTATATATATATATATTTTTTTATATATAGATATATATATATTTTAATATATATTTTATATATTTATTTTATTTTGGAGTTTTTGTTTTTTTTGTTGAAAAATTTGTATGTTTTTTGTTTTTGTTGTGTTTTATATATTGTATGTTTTTTGTGTATAAAATATTGTTGGTATAAAAATGGTTTGTGTATTATATATTTTGTTTTATATATAATATACTTTATTTGTTGTTGTTGGTGTTTTGTATATATATATATTGTTGGTGTATTTATTATGTATATATATATATATGTATGTGTTTTTGTTTTATGTATATATATATATTTTATGAATGTGTATTATATTATTATATATATATGTGTATTTATTTTATGTATTTATATATATATATGTATGAATTATGTATATATATATATATATTATGTATTTTATTATGTATATTATATATATGTATGTATTTTATTATTATATTATATATTTTATGTTTAATATATATATTATTTATGTTGTATGTATTATATATATATATGTATATATTTTGTATTATTATAATTTTTATGTATATTATTTTGTATTGTTGTATGTATATATATATATGTATGTTTTATATATATTATTTTTTGTATATTTTGTTTTAATTTTTATATTTTAATGTATATATATGTATATATTATAATTTATATATAAAAATTTTATAATAATATGTGTTTTTGTATATTTGTTATATATATTGTTTTTGTATATGTTTTGTTATATTTGTGTGTTGTTGTGTTGTGTTGTTTGTTGTTGTTGTTGTTTTTGTATATTTTATAAAATTGTTTTGTATATATATTTTATGATTTATTGTTGCTTTAAAATTATATATTTTGTAATAATTTTATATATATTAGTATGAATATATGATGTATATTATAATATGTGTATTATATTATGTATGTATATATATTATGTATATATTTTATTTTTATATATTTTGTATATATTATATATTATATATTATTTTTTTAATTTTAATTATATGTGTTGTTGTATATATATATATATATTATTTTTTGTTTTTGTTTTGTTGTATATATATATTTTTATTTTAAAATTTTATATATATAATAATGTTGTATGTTTTTTGTTTTTGTTTTAAAATGTATATATTTGTGTGTATGTTGTTGTTTGTTTTTGGGGTTGTAAATATATAAAAATAGGGTGGG
>CAHIKZ030002755.1:950000-982500 GCA_903632075.3 Acanthosepion pharaonis | reverse complement strand
TCTATTTACACAGAACTACTTCGTACTGGGTCTCCAACTAATTTCCATCCAAAGGATTTTCCAATACACAGTGCCAATATTTTAGTGATAATTCTGTTTAATTTATTAACCTCGATTTATCTCGAAACTGGTTTGTTAGCCCGTTTTTCAGTTTTACTTTTTATCAATTATTATCATTAGTGGTAATAAAAATAATTTTTGTCTTTTTATGGCAGTCATCATAAAGTTTTGTACCACGAAATTTCACATCTTTAATTATATATATATATGTGGGCAAAACTATCCAGAGGCTTGAGGTTAGAATCGCCCAACATATCCCGGGATGCGTGCGCAGGCATGAGTTTGTGACATCCGGGTGTTCGTAGAATCATGCCTCTGCTATCGGTGAACATCTATTAAATTCTGGTATTTGTAGGACTGAGTATTCTCCCCATTTCTTTTCGGTATTGCACAGGGCTAGAAACAGACTTCACCTCGACATTTTGGAGTCTGTTATTATCAACATACGTAGGTCGGCCATCTGCGTAACGGGAGATGAAGTATAAGTTGGCATTATTTGTGGGAACGGTTACATGATTTGAGGTAAAACAATGTTTTTTTTTTGTTTTTTTTTGTTTTTTTTTTCCCCTTACCATCCTGTTTTATTACGGTATTAATAACAATTTTCCTTGTTAGTACTCCGTTTTAGATTACCGACGATTGTGTTTGAAAATATGTCGGTCGAAAGGTACCTTATATTTTATGTTTTAAACGTGGATATTGTTGTATCTTATGTTCAATATGATCCCATATATTTTATGCCTCAAATGTCTGATTAGACTTGGTAGTACTAGAAATCTGTTTATATATATATATATATATATATATATATATATATATGTATATAATTATTCATTCGAAAATTATAGTGGTGTTTGATGGATTTGAACCTTTTAAAACCCTTTCTTCTACATTTAACATCATGACTTGATAAGACACCAAAAGTGTTGGAACAAAATGGCTATTTTTGTATAGATTTTATAACATAGTTATGTTATATTTTCGAATAAATAATTGTATTTACTCTACTCTGTATTGAGCACTCTTTTAAGAATCGTAATCTTTTTTATCAACACTTTTTCCAGGCCGTGATTTAAAGATTACCTATTTTCTATAAATTATTAACATATAGAGGACTACTTTAATATCTAGAGGACTACGTTACAGAAACCATTATTGATTGATATTTTTTTTTACGTTTTGTCAGCTCGGTTCGTGTTACTCAAGCCCGAAATATTTTGGATTATAAGAATAATTCCTTTTTTTTAATGAATATTGCATTAATTGTTTTTGTGTATAAATAATATTTTCAAGTTACCAGACTTGTTATTTAACCCATAACAGAAAGAGGAGACGCATTTGCGCGCAAGTGATTGAATTGATCGTGCCTGGTATTTGAGTTTGATTCTCCAAATACTTAGTCCGGGCCGTTAACAATTACACCACCAGAACGAAAGGAAATATAATGTCAGGAAAACCTATCCTTTACACAAGATATATGAAAATCAATGCCGACAGGATTTCTATAACTAAGAAAACACCATGTGATTTATCATTCAGATTATTCCTGTTTTTCGACGGGTGTTTTGGAGACTAGCGCTGTCCACTTCGTTTCAAATATAATAACAGAGAGACAGGACAGAGACCATCATAGGTCCCTCTTCTGTCACAATCGCTTGCTATACCAACATTTTCCGACGCTATAACATTTTAGGCACAGAACAGAAACTCCGTCGAAAAACACCAACGAACAATAAAGTATACCGCAACTAGATATTAAACCCTGTTAGAATATTATTCCCGTCAAAGAATTTCAAAGTGTCATGGAAGATCTAAAATTTAAATATCTCAAAGTATATTTTGCACAACGAAAGCATTTTTTTGTATTAGAGCAACTGATATAAGAAGTTGCATCAAAATATTCTGGTGTTAACCGCTAAATTTCTCTAGCTTTTAAAAATTTCTCTTTAGTTGGAAATAACGACGATTCTGATAAATTTCATCATTAAATTTCGTACCTATTAAAAAAATGAAATTCAACCATTCTTGATTTTAATTTTAGAACTAGTTTAGCTGAAACGACCATTAACGGACCAAGAGTGTATCAAGAAGAAAAAAATAACGGTTTTATTATTAGATTTGAGTAAGTTGGGCGGTAAAAATATACACGTTTACTTCTGAAAGACAAAATGGTTGAATCCATCCAACATGGTAACAATTTTTGTTTAAATCTTATATTATCATGGCTTATTTTATATATGTTAGAAAATTCGAGAATTTCAATATTTACGTTCTCACCTAAAGTACACATTTCTAAGTCAACCACCCCCCAATGCATTGTGTATTGCTGACACCTCTGGCCTATTGCTTCTGCTATGTATTTATAAATTCTAGATTAAATACAAATGTTATTGTTTCTGAAATGTTATTGGTTCTGACCTGGAACCTCAGCTTCAGCCACTTTCTCACCGTCGTAACGTAATTTCTGCTTTTCTATAAACAGTTTCATGGTAATTTTTCTGATGAGATTTCCTCCTTTGCTAGATTTAGAAAACTTATGGTACGAATGTAATTGCGGTAGTACCTCAGAATTTTACAGTTTAAGTTGTTAGATGTCAGCGTTCTACGCTAGAAGTTTCTTTTTTTACAATTCTTGCATGCGGAATCTCTTCTGGATGCTGGCTTTCCTGTCAAATTTTATCTTCAAAACTTTAAATTCAATAACAATAGTTATATGCTGTCTTTTTTTTATTCCTAATGTTTTATTGTTCTCTCTCCTTATTTTTTTCTTTTTCAAATATTCTCTTACACTCATAACTGCTTGTGTCTTAGTTGCTTTATTGACTTAGTCGGGGGAGAAATAATTCAAATAAATTGCCACATTTAGAGAAGAAACTGCATCTCACATGATCTAATAATCTATGTCAACCATATGCGATACTTTTTTATGTCGGTATAGGGTTGGTTTCAATCAAACACTAGGACGTCAACAAAAAATTATCAAGCGTAGGGTTGGTCCCAAGGAAACATCAGCTTGATCAAAAAATTCGCGTTTACACAGTTTTCGTTGGTGAGATCGAGGTATTAATACTCCTAGGCAAATACTCCGCGTGCAACAAAAACTGTTGGACAGAGATGTATATAAAAAAAAACTTAACCATGAGAAGATTTGCAGTCTCTGATACAGCCCTCACTGGAAAGATAATGACCACGTTTCCTACAAATGGACACAGACGCTCGTACTGCAAACTAACTTAAAGTAATTGACGAAATCAGGAGATGAATAAAATCTAATATAGAATATAAAAAGATTCAAGTTTATTCCGATGATTTCAATATATGCAACAATTTTTCATAGATTCTACATGTCTGAGTTTGATTTTGTTATTTGGCACATATACTGAGATAAAATGTTATTGGAACGAGATTATGAAAGTGTAATTCTTATTTATGACTTACATTTAGTGTTTATGAGTGCTTCGAAGCGTACACTTTTACATATGCATATCAATATTCGAAAGAAAATATTGTCTGTTTTACTTTTAAAAATAAACGGATATTTCAGGACTCAACCCCATTCAAATCTAAATCTATGGATTTCCTCAAAATATGTATAATACAAACATTTCTAGATTATTTCTAATTACAATACCACACGAGGTCATATTTTTCTTTGAAAATATGACTAATACAGGCATTTCCGAATACTGAATTTTTTCTTAGAAAAATAACAATATTTATTCATTTAATTATGGTATTTTATGTAATTAAATCATATCGTGGAATGGTATATATTGCCGTGACGAAGTTGAGAAGTATTTTCTGATGAAACGCTTTTGACCTCCTGTTATCGATTTGCACCTTAAGAATTAAAGACAAAAATGTGTGTAAAATATAAAGTATAAAATCCTTAAATATCTAACTCATAACTTTTTGTTTTCTGTTAGGAATGAAAGAACAACAGTGAATTTATTTGGTATTAATTCCGTAAATGTATATTTGATTTTAAATTAGTCAACTCCAAAGTGATATCGGTTACTCAGTCTTTTCCATCGTATACCGCGTTGTGTGAGATGAGCGAAGACATATTCTGTTTATGCATCGTGTTCGGTTTATCCTCTAGAACTCTGAGATCAATGCATCTTAGTACAGTTTTGTCTTAGCGATTTTTTTCATAATCCGCCTGGAATTTATTAAATGTCTGGTCAGATGTGATAAGTTGTACTGCAAGTGCTTTCATAGTGTTTTTATGCAGCATATCACCTCGATGCTTACACAGTACATTTAGATTTGTCTATATGTATGTCCAATGTAAATCCTTGGGAATATTAATATGAACAAAAAATGTTTTAGTCTTACGGATTTTTTTCTATATTTTAATCACTTCGAGTGACAGATTGTCGTCCGGCTTAGTGACACGGTAAAAAGCATCAAGCAAACTTTCGAATAACGTATATTTATTTTCACTTCGAGAGTAATACCCATGAGGAATTTAAAAATATACCATTCACTGTTTATTTTACATTGACCCAAATCTTCAAAAAATAGTTGTCAATAATATATATCATTATGTTTAAATGAACATTATATCAAAAATCTAATAAATGCCTCGCCTACAAGAAAATATCCGAGACTAATATGTGTAAAATGATGTTTTTTTCTTCTTAATTCATTGTTTCTGTTAATGTTCTCACTGCTGTCTGGCTATATACTGAACATAGAACATAAATGTGCGTGGCTGAGTGGTTAGGCCGTTTGCATACTGACCATGAGATCCGGTGTTCGAATCTCACTATGGTCGAATGTCAGGAAGGAGACATCCTAATCTCATCGGAATGGATCGTGGTCGATCCCAGAGTGCGGCACTTATGAGAAGTGCCTGAAAACCATACCGTAGGGTGACCTAGGTGAAAGGGTAGACGGGACACTTGGCGGCCGTCAATAGCTGTGCTAGCACGAAGCCACGAGTCTTCGTGCTGATAACACTCTCTCTGCCAGAAACTGTTACTAAGATCTGCTCATCATAGTTGTAGTATAAACAGACCAAAAGCGAGTGTCTGCAATAGGTATTGTCTAACCGCCCTAACAGACCGGTATTCTCGAATACGAGTGACCAGTTAGACACACACACACACACACATATATATATATATATATATATATATATATATATATATATATATATTCCATATTGACGTATTTAGTTACTCTTTGTACTAGACGTTCTGTACATATATCCTGGGATGATTACTACCAATAACTCGAAATGTTAAAATTTTTACTATAGAAATCACAATATTCTCATTTCAGTGGTTTCTCTAGGAAAAGATTTTTATAATATTAATCGCAACTTGATTGAGTACAGCATGTGACACATGAATTTACATAAAAGAAAAGCAATTGGAACGATAATAAGAGCAACAACATTGAACACAAAAGGTTTTCTTTTCATTTTAGTTATTTGACCAGAGGCTAAAGAGAAAAAAATAAGGTAAAGACTTACCCTCAAGAAGTTAAAACTATTTAAAATATAACTTTGATCTGGAGTCGTTGGTTTCTTTAGGCGTGGATATCCGGTCAGTGAACGGTTTCCGGAGAAGTATGGACAACAACTGTCTTCGACAGCCAAACGGCTTAATTTTGGCGCAACCAATAAATACCCGGATAAAAGACCACCAATACTAAGCTCATCCAACAATATCAAACACTTCTTTGAAGATATGTATTTAAATGGCCCTGATGCGAGAAATTTAATTCGTGAAAATAGATTCTCTTGAAAATATATACAAATATATTGCATTGGATTGACATACACATTTATGCATTAAATCATTCAAACCCCATCTGAAACACACTTGAACAATCATAATAGCCTCATAAGCATGAAAAATACTAAAACTAATGGAAGCACTAATAATAAAAAAAGAAAAGCCAACACACGATAGCATCAATACGAACACGGTCACGGTATGCTTCTCATCAATCTAGAAACATTCAGTAAAAAGAACAACAACAAAAATCATCCATGACAATAGCTTATAATTTAGCCGAAAGCGCTCGGATATATAGAACATTGGAACAGTTTTTACACAATTTATGTCCTGAAAAGAAATCTCTTATACGACTGACAATGTATTGCGATTAATATTTTTACTGAGTTTATCTTGTTTGTGTTCGTATAAGGATTTGTTTTATATATATATATATATATATATATATATATATATATATATATATTTATTTTCAGATATTACACCGAAAACATGTCAAATCAAAATCGCTACACAATTGCAGTCGTGTGTCTATGCGTATCAATGTAACTCGAAAAAAGAAAAATAGGGGACTTATAAGATTTGTGGGCTTTACTCTGATCGACCAATGGAATATGAACAACGTTAAATTTAAACTAAACGAAGATGCAAAAGTTAAAATTTAATTTTATAAAAGTGTCATGACACATATATTGGCGTTTTATGGCAACCGACTATTGCATGTAAATGATTACATAAATTATACAAACTAGACAATGTTGTTTCCTAAGAAATTAACATGATGTTTAGTGTTAATTTATCAAAACGCTAAACAAGTTATATGCTTCGTGAATTTTCTACAAAAAAAGTTTTGTTATAGTTGATTAATAAATAGCTTCTTTAAGAAACAAGTAAATAATTTAATCATATAGAATTATTTGGTAAATTAATATGCAACTGCTGAAGATATAATCTTCATATAAGATGTTAATAGCACAAACCACTCGATGTAAAATCTCAAAAACCAACCCAGTACCCACGTATCCTTACTAGATGTTACTAATACTACCGAGAGTTTAATACAAAATTATTTAAAATCCTAATTAAACTTACAAATAGAAATATGAGCCATATATGGTGCCACGCAGTACAACTAACATATAAAAAAGCATAATCTAATTCGAAAATTTAACTAATTCTATGGTAAATGTAATCTATGTTTACAATTTGCGGTAAATTCATTCTTTTGATATAAGGAAATTTGTTGAATCTGATCATTTCCAATTTT
The DNA here is from genome assembly GCA_903632075.3 of Acanthosepion pharaonis. Classification (NCBI taxonomy): domain Eukaryota; kingdom Metazoa; phylum Mollusca; class Cephalopoda; order Sepiida; family Sepiidae; genus Acanthosepion; species Acanthosepion pharaonis. Next base: position 975,423 of record CAHIKZ030002755.1, on the reverse strand, counting down.
TCATGTAAGCACAGAAAACAAGGTTCATATAAAAATCGATATGTCCTTGTAATTTTTGCAATTTTCTATTTCTCCTTAGGGGTCTTTTATCATCTTTTAAAATTCAAAAATATTTAGAAAATGATGTATTATTTAAGTAAGTACGATTGGTTAATGACAAGGTATGTTAATGCCACCTAGTATTGTAAAAGTTAGTACTACTAATATAGAATTTTTCAAGTATCGAATTCTCTGTTGTAGAGATAGTACAAAGATAAACAAGAGACTTAGTTAAACAATTGTCTGGCAATGGGCATTGTTCAGAATTCCTACAATTGGTCAGTATCATTAATAATATTTTGCGTTGAAACGTGTATTATGATCCAGATTATTAAATTGGTTTAAGATTTTATTATGTAAATTTATAATCTACTCAAGATTAGAGGTGCAGATATGAGTTAGTTGTAATGTGGTTCTGTTAAATATTTTACTAAGAGGGTTAGTTTTATAATGAAAAATTGACAAACATTTGATAAATATTTTCATAAAATTAAGCCTCTTAGTAAAAATATTTCTAAATATTTCTATTCATACATGAACAAGATTATGATATATTAGAAAAGAACTCAAAAATTGACGGTGTACGAGTCTTTTTGGCGACAGATGCCACTCTTTTTTTGGTTAATTTAAACATTTTACAGACTCTGGATATGCGTGCTGAATTGCTATGCGATTTCCACTGTCTTATATGACAGTGAATCCCGGACAGTTTCCTCGGTGTTGAAGAGAAAACAGTAGAAGGATACTTAAATATCCGGGGACGGACTGAGTAAATAACGAGGTATTCTGAAAGAAAATGTCAACAGAATAAGAATATGTATATCCATAATCTGTAAGAGACATCTGAAATGACATGGACACAAAATTAGCTTTGTGTAGAGTACAGTGATCAACTTTGTCTTGAGCTAACGCGCCACTTAAAAAAGAAGTATCACCGTTTATCTTCAGACTTTTAATTTGCCGAAGAATCTGTATCTATTTCTGTCACTATTTTCACTCATATTAATAATTTCTGAACGAGAAAGTCGGAACATCTAACGGCTATAGATTCAATATGGCGCCGATATGCCTCTTCTGCACTCTGATGTGTGAACGAGAAATTTAAGATTCGAAAATTACTTTTATGAGACAAGACTTGTGGCTCTAATTTCTAACAGTGATTTTTTTTCCTTCTAAGTGGTGCTTCAATCTATGGGCTAAAAAAAATGCAGTAGTATTTCTGTTCATCTAAACTAAATCATCATAAATGCAGTTATTTCCGAAAATCTAGACAAGAAGGAAAGTGAATATCTCTAACTCGATAAAAAAAAATCGTTGCCATTCAAAATATCCTAAAAGTAAGGGTCAAAGTGGCGTACGATTTATAAGGGAAACGCAGCCGTAGAAAAACCGTAATAAAAATATTAGATACACAAAGAGTTTCAAAAGAAGTATTGAATAATAATAATAATAATAAGAAGAAGAAGAAGACAAGTACAGGTAACACATTATGAAATGTAAAATGTGTATGATCTGTTAATTAATTAAAAAAATGTTATGAGACCATTTCTGAAATTAGGTTTCTGGTTGGGACCCGGAAGTAGATGTGTAAACAACAGAAACAACAGAAATACAAGGAAATAACAATAATAATAACAATAATAATTATAGTAATACTATTAGAAACCCAAATGTCTCAATAGAAATGCAAAAAAGGTCAAGCGGAAATATAAATTAAATCACTAAAGGAAATTTCTTTAATCAATGAAATGCTGAAACAGAAACTGCAGTTAAATGCACAGAGATCAAGACGATAGGCAAAATCCAAAAATAAATATTTCAAACGGACTTTAAAAATTTTTGTAGCGAAATTGGAAAAGTATCTATACACGTCAAAACCTCCTATCTATTGACAAAGTGCAGACAATTTGGGAGAATATTTGAAGCAACCCAAAGGAATATAACCCAATGTAGAATATATCAAATGTGAAGAGGAACGAATGCTGGATAAATCTCTACAAGATTGGGACACTACAAACACGAATAATATTAGGCAAGCTCTAACGAAATCACCAAAATAGAAATCTCCGGGAAATGACAAAGTGCCCAATTTTTGCCTCTGTCATCAATGGATAAAAGATTCGCGCAAATTCTATCAGTGCTTATTAAGAATCCATTGAAATCCCGGAATGGATCACTGTACGTATTATATGCTTATGCCACAAAACGAGTGAAACCGATAATCCGGAAAATAATAGGCCAATAATATATCTGTCTACCACGTATAAATTGATCACGTTGTTTCTCAAAGCAAACTATATTCTTCCACTGGAACAGAAGTGATGCAGGAGAGGATCATATTGTTGCAAAAATCAACTACTGATAAACAAAATGATCCTGGGAAATTGCAGGAATGTAGAAATCTTAGCGTAGTATGGATAAAGTAACATAAAGCTTTGAGAGTGTACCATAATCTTGGATACTTCATACATTGCAAATGTACAAAGTTTTCCCTGTGATAGTAAATTTTCTAAAACATACCTTGTGTATATAGAAAAACCTAAATAACATCAGAGTCATTACAATCTCCCACCGCTTGAATATTCGACGAGGAATATTTCAAGGAGACTCCTTTTCAACCCTTTTTTTCCTGCCCTTAATCCGCATTACACAAGAACTAAACAATAACAGCAATGGCGACAGAGATTTGAAGGTTCTCTTCAATACTGTCAAATGTTTCAGTGACGACATAGGTATGTATTTCGGATTAGATTAATGTGCAGAAGTAATATTCCAGAAAGGGAGAATTACAGAAACACTCTAAATATATCTAGATTCTGTCACAAAGATCGGGAAACAGGAACACGAAGAAGACTATTGGTAGCTTAAATTAGTAAATTGGATAGAATACAGCTTACCCAAATGAAAGAAAGGTAAGAAAAAAATACTACTGGCGTGTGCGTCTGGTAATGAATACCGAGCTGGAGTAAAAAAAAAAAAAAAAAACAAAAAAAAAAAAAAACAAACAAAACAGAACAATAACAACAATAAACAGATTGGCTGTCCCTGTGGTGCAATACAGCTTCAGCATCCTTAACTAGACCGTAGCTGACAATAAGCGAAATAGATTTTAAAGGCAGATGCTGATCGTCTGTAGATGTCCAGATCCGAAGGAGGCAGAGGATTAGTTCAACTAGAACTAGCTTACAAATCAACACTAATTAGCCTATAAAGATACCTGGAAACTACATAAGACTGGATGATGTGTCAAAGAACACGTAAGCAGTAGGTAATATTATTAAGTAATAAAGGAAGCGAACAAGTTTAATATGTGGTTTCAAATGGATGAAGATATCTTAGTAAAGCACAATAGCCCACTGAAGCTGCAAAATACTTAAAAAAGAAAGCAAATGCAAAAAAACAGTTACAAAAAATAAAACGATAGCAAGATAAACCGCTAAACTTTTTCCCTTACCAAAGAAGCTAATTAAACAGACCTCGTAACCATACGTGCTTACATGCTGTAGGTTTAACAACTGCTGAAACCGAACGTTTAATTCTTGCTGCTCAGAACTAAGGCTTGCTAAACAGAAATTATTAAGCCCAATTACTGAAAAATTGTGTTTGCACAAAATGCAGATTCTGTGATAAATATCCAGAAAAAACAAACCATCTTGTTTCCGGTTGCGCAGTATTGGCATCCCCTGAATACAAACGCCGACATAACAGAGTGAGCTAATAGCTGCACTGGAAACTCTGCAACATTTTACGGAAAGGAAACTGCAAGGAATTGATATGAACGCTACCCTGATCCAGTTAAGGAAATAGGAACTGTAACGGTTTTATGGGACTTCACAATAAATATAGACAAAAGAATCAAAGCCAATAAACCCGACATCGTGATTAGAGACTGCAATGACAAGACGTGCCTCCTTATTGATATGGCAGTCTCTGCACATTGCAATTTTGAAGATCTTTAAAAAAAATAGCAAAACACATCTACCTGTCAATCGAAGTCTCAAAAATTTGGTATATAAGAACATCATCAATTCCCTTTTGTAATTGTTTCCTTCGGGTTGATTGGAAAAGATCCCAATAGACGCACTTAAGCTATTCCTGGTAGCCCATGCCTTAAAGATATAAAATAAAAATGTTTTCAAAAGTACAGCCCATACGATACGAAGGGTTTTACCTATGTAAATTATGTATGATTTTTTTTTCGAAAATTGCTCATTGTAAAATGTCATGATGCCTTTCCTGCCATTTTCTTAGTTCTCTCTTCGGGACCCAGAAAGAAATGAGTACATACCTTTAATCAAAAGAAATAATAATAATAATAATAATAATAATAATTATAATCACAAATAAAATGATCCTGGAAAATTGCAGAAGACGACGCAGAAATCTTAGTGCAGCGTGGATTGATTATCGTAAAGCCTTTGATAGTGTTCCACATTCATGGATCCTTAAGACATTGGAAATATACAAAGTCTCCCCTGTGGTATTAAATTTCCTTAAGCACAGCATGGGATTGTGGAACACCAAACTATACCTTAGTCACACCGGGGGCACTGACATATGCAACCGTCTGAATATCCGACGTGGAATCTTTCAAGGAGACTCTCTGTCACCCCTTCTGTTTTGTTTATCCTTAAGCCCTCTTACACATGAACTGAACAACAGTAGCTATGGTTACAAAATAAATAAGAAAATATTCAATCATCTACTCTAATTGGATGACCTCAAACTCTTTGCCAAAGACGACAATGAGTTGAAAGGCCTCCTGAATATTGTAAAATACTTCAGTGACGACAGAGGTATGGACTTCGGATTAGATAAATGCAAAAAGTAACATTCAAGAAAGGTAGAATTACAGAAACACCCTTAATAGATTTTGATTTTGTCACAAAGATTAGGGAAATGGAGCATGATGAAGCTAGGAATTAGCGAAGGAGATGGCATACAACACCCCCAAATGAAGGAAAAAATAAGAAAAGAGTACTACAGGCGTGTACGACTGGTACTAAATACTGAGCTAAACTCAAAAAACAGGATATCAGCCATAAACACATTGGCTGTCCCTGTGGTGCAATACAGCTTTAATGTCCTTAACTGGACCATAGCTGAAATTAAGCGAATGGACGCCAAAACGAGAAAGCTTCTCACTTCAACTAGTACTGTCCTACAAAACTACAACAATTGGCCTCCAAAGATATTTGGAAACTACAGAAGACTGGATGATTGTATGCGTCAAGGAACATGAAAGTAGTAAGCGTCTTTACTCCGTAATGAAAGAAGCCAACAAATTCAAAATGGAGTTTCAAATGGGCGTAGAGATGCAACTACAGCACAATACACCGGCTGAAACTGCAAAATACCTAAGAAAGACAGCAAAGACGGATGCAACCGACCAGATACAGAAGCGATGGCAAGATAAACCGCTTCATGGCCAATACTCTGCCCGTATCAAACAAGCTGACGTAGACAAAACCCGTACCCATCAGTGGCTACATAGTGCAGGGTTGAAAGCGGAAACTGAAGATTTTATCCTTGCTGCGCAGGACCAATGCTTGCTAAGTAGGAATTATCAAGCACATATACTAAAATATTGTGTCAGCTCAAAATGCAGATTCTGTGATAAATATCCAGAAACGATTGATCATCTTTTGTCAGGTGTTGGCACCCACTGAATATAAAACCCGACATGACAGAGTGGGCCAATATCTGCACTGGAAAATCTGCAACTTCTACGGGAAGGAAACTGAAAGAAACTGGTATGAACACCACCCAGACCCGGTTACGGAGATAGAACCTGTTACAATTCTATGGAACTACACGATACACACTGACAGATCAATCAAGGCCAACCGGCCAGATATTGTTATTAAAGACCACAAACAAAAACGGTGCCTCCTTATTTATATAATAGTCCTTGCTGACTGCAATGTATCCTTGAAGATATTCAAAAAGTTGTCAAATTACAAGGACCTTGAAATAGAAATCTCGATAATGTGGCATAATGGAACATCAACAATCCCTGTTGTAGTTGGAGCCCTAGGACTGGTTGGAAAAGATTGCAGTAGACTAAGTGAAGGGATTCCTGGAAGTCCATGCCTCAAGGAGATGCAAGAAATTGTTCTGACAAGTACAGCCCACACTTTACGAAGGGCTTTATCTATGTATTTTTTTTTTTTGTCAGTGGAGAGTGTCATGACGCCATTTCTAACCTTAGGACCCTGGGCAGGACCCGGAAAGAAATGTGTAAACGCCAGAAATCAAAGAAATTAATAATAATAATAATAATAATAATAATAATAATAATAATATCATCGTCATCCTTGATTCTGATGACTTCTAATCTTAACTGATTAGAAAATACAAGTATTTTTTTTTGTATTTCTGAGTTATCCTTATTGACACTATTTATATTCGAACTAGTATCCTCATCTCTGTTGTTTTTATCACAACGTTTATATCGCTGTCTCCTCCGACTTTCCGGTGTATATGTCCCTCTGGTAACCTACAAGCAATTTTGAACTGAACCCTTTATTTAATATGTGGTGGAAGACTGATCCAATGCTCATGTCTGGAGATATAATCTAGTTATTATTTTTTTAGCATTGTTTAGTTATTGTTGCTCGTTTCAATTGAGTGCAAATACGCTCTGACGGAGATTGAACTAGCAATCGCTATATCTCCAAATTCACAAATCAAGGATTTCATCCACTAGGCCATCGTTAAATCTAGTACCTTCATCAACATGATGTTTTCATAAATGTTTACGTTTCTATGTTTTATCATTATATTTAAATTTTATAGAACTTATTTACTGTGTACATTATTTATTGATTGTTCATGGATTTTTTTAAAAAACAGATTAACGTTTAATGTTTTCTCAACTGACTAGATTCTAATTATGCTGTGGTGTTTCCATGGTAACGATCCCCATGATTTTAAAAAAAAAATATAATTTGAGAATGCTTAGGGGAAAGAAGTGAAATGTCAACGAGGAAATAAGAATTTTAAATGGTTAATATTTCATTATAAATATAAGAAAAAGAACGAGTGATGCAAGTAAAAAGAAAATGGTGAACATTTATTCTGTTTCTCCCAAATATTTTGAAATCATTCTGTTTTGTGATCTTTTCATCTGAATATTTTTAACATTCATTCTAAATTGATTTTCTGACACTCAGCTTAGCAGAAGTTTGGCAATTAGACATTTTTTACTTGACTTCTCTTAAAGTAATCGATTTTCGTAAATTAATTATTTATTCTATACATTTGCTCCAGTTCCACAAATCAATACATAAATTGAAAGACCTCATGAAATTTGGTTGCAAAAATATTCACTTAGTCTGACATAATTATTTGGAGGAACCGATGATTATTCATATAAATCGTCACCGTCATCTTTACTTTTTTTCTTCTTCTCCATTTTCTTCAATCATTACATCCCAAGTAAGGCAATAAAGCCTCTATGACACAACGGGTTACTGAATGTTAAAGAATATGTGAAAAAAATACTATTAAACAGAAGGAAATAAAAGAACGAGAATTAGGAAGACAGATGATAACAATTGACATTTAAATTTTTCAAGGTCAACATTAACAGGAAGTTAAGAAGCCGGAGGAAAGTTCCATAAGCGAGAAACGTGCTAGAAGAAACTTTTAACATAGAACTTACGTTTATATATAGGCATTTCATCTATAAACTAATGAGAAATTGCCACAAATCTAGTACTACGCTTCAATTCATTAAGTCGATGTATCAAATATGACGCCATTCGTGGCGTAACCATGACAAATATCTCCGATCGACCGTAGTTCTCTGCATCTGTGATGCCATCAAAGCTTGAGTGCATATACGCCGATGTGCAAAGATTTGTCCTCGCGGCCGTCATCGCTTTCAACAAAGATATGAAGAGAATAGTTTTTCAAGACTCTCTGGTTTCGAAGTAGCAATAATACGATTTCTCAGTTAAACGTGGAATCCTTCGTTCAGCTTCGAGAGGTTGGCTGATATCTTCCTAAATTTACTGGCCTCTGGTTCGGTGACTCATGATTCCTCACTAGCGGTCCTTTTGTTACTGGTCGCTGGGCACCTTCAACTTCTCTGATCATTTATATACTTCTCTCACGGCTACTCCTTTCCCCACAAAATTCCAGTCTGTATCTGCTTATATGTATAATCCTGTTGTCTCATCCCTCCATCCACTTGTCTTTCTGTATGATTTATGACCACACTGAAGTGGTCAAAACTTTAAAGGACTAATTGTATGAGTATCTAAAATCATTTATAAAAGTTTTAGGTTTTCCAATTCAAAACCATTCTGGTGACATTAATCCTCAAACACTAAGTTCACTCAAGATGGCCTTGAGACAAAATTCCTACTAAACGTTAATAGCTGAGTGAAATTGGAAGGAAGGAAGGAATTTATCTCCTTATCTTCTAAAGCTATGTGAGAAATCATATTGTTACACATAACTGATAGTTTCTCTGAAAAATGACAATGGATGTCTTTATAAAAAAAAGGCAAAAAAAAAGAACGTTACGGTGGTGGGAGAAGGACTGAGGTTGAGATGCTAGATCAGTCCAAGTAAGATGGCAAAACTCTTCTTTGGATATAATTAAGAATCACTAAATATATAGCAGAAACACCAGAGCAGATGTGGCAGTAATATTCAAAGCAAGGACGAATATTTCAAATCTCCCTCTTCTTGTTTCTATGTTTTTTTCTACAACTTCTTTTGGTCGCCAACACTTTGCCTACTATTTCTAAAACAGAGAAGAACGGTGTAATGGTTAACTGCTCGGAATGAAAAAGCTTGGCATCGAGATAGAAATCCAATCGGATTCGTTACCTTTATTTAATAACAGATATTAATCCATTTCCTTCTATATACAATGTGTTAATACTATGACTCGTATATGGTAAAATAATTATTAATGATGTAACATACCTACGGACGTTAATGGGTATGTCCTCATTCAATTAAATACAATAGTAAATAGTATGTGTTGGTCTGAAGTGCTGTTCAAACTCTCTGCCTCCGGGCAGAGCGGATCCCAGACGGGATTGTGTCCAGGGACACAATCTCGTCTCGGGAAGCAGCTGCACGACGCCGTTTTATACGGGGAATTTTTAGCCGAGTCTACGGGCTCGGACTCAGTAACCGGTGTAGATATCCTGCAGTGGGATATTCGTCTCCATCTCTGCTGGTCAAACTTTCTAACTCCGGGTAGTGAGAGTCCTCCTACGAGGTTATGTCGAAGGGCCTAATCTCGTCTCGGGTAACAGCTACCAGACCGCATTTTATACGAGGTCTACCGGGAATTTTTGGCCGAGCATAAGCATAAGCACTCGGATACCCCACATTAAATTCGGCTTTTTACCACATCTGACCGCTTGGGTCGGTTAATAGATATCTTGCAGTCGGAGTTTCATTGTGGAATTCACTTGACTCACTTATAGCAGTTGACTACTTCTTCTACTCGGCACTGGTGAATCTTATATCTGTTGCTCTTGTCCGAAGTATTATCGTTCATTACCAATGTTTGTGCGATTATTCTATTCAGTAACCTTCCCTAAGAGTGGGCACGGTGGAGTAATGGATAGCGGTTCGGATTGTGGAATCGGAGTCGAATGCGTTACATTCACTTATATGATAATACCCTTGGGAAAGGTATTGATTCCATTCTTCCCCCCGCCCTAGATATTGGAAAATAACAGGACAGGCAGGGTTCTATAGACTTGGCAACAGGTCTACCGAGTTCTGTAGCCTGGCAACGGGGCTACGGGTACTACAGACTAGCAATTTGTCTACAGAAAGAAATGGCAAACTGCTGCGGGGAAAAATCCGTCCCATCAGTCATGTATCGAAAGATACATGATCGTCTAAGCGTGTATTACTGATGGCACATAACTGACTGAATGGACCTGCTATATGCTGCAACAATTAATCGGTAAGAAATTGTTAATATTATATTTACACGCGAAAGAAAAGGATTATTTTATCAATTCAAATTGTTCTTCGTCTTTTAATAAGAAAGTAATATTTAAGAAATTTATAAACCGTAGAAGGTCAAATGAAACAATAAACGTGTTATGCAACTCCATCTGTTGGCGTTTTATTCGTTATTCTGCTTTCAGTTTCAAATATTTCTTCTTCAGTATTTGTCTCTGGTTCTTGCGTCCTTTCTCTAATTATCATTATCTTCATCATCATATTCACATCTGTTCGTCCTCTTACCCACTTTCTTCTTCGTATTGTTTCTCATTGTATATCCCGCATTTTGCTTTTGTAATCATACTCTTCCACGTGTTCTTAATATTCTACTTATCTTTCTCTTATTATCCGCTACATTTTGTTCCTTCAGTCAGTTATGTCTCATGCGTGATACACGCTAAGGCGATCATGTATCTTTCGATATGAGGTAGATTATTTCCCGCAGTAAGTTGCCATTTCTTTCTGCGGTAGACTAGTTGTCATCCAATGCTATGGAACCCGGTCTGTTCTAGCTAATGAGAGAAGAAGAGAATCCATACCTTTCCGAATGGTATTACCACGTAAATGAATGTAATGTATTCGAATGGAATTCGAACTCGGCTCTCGGATTCTTCAATCAGAACCGCTATCCATTACTCCACTGCGCCTCCTCTTCTTATAGTTTTATTTTTTCCTGCTTCAACATTTTTAATCTTAGATGACACATTACTGGAAAATAAGTAGTTTCAATTACTGATAAAGGCGCCAACGTCGACAGCAGACGTCATATGCATTCCTAAGTTTCAAAATGTTATTTTCCGGATAAATAATATTCTTATGCGAATGCTCAAGAGAATCATGCTTTTGAAAAAAAATATATCCTTTAATTTTCACGGAATATGCAAGATAGCATTTTTAACACTCCCTTGAGGAATTGATCATTGCATCAATGAAAAGCTTACATTACATGTTTTGTGCTGTTTACGAATAGAGAACACAATGTCGTCAAACAGACCGACATTAATCGTAAACAAGGCTAGAACAGCGTATTTGGTTTGCAACAGGGAACCTTCATAAGTAAAGGAATAATATCCATGATAATTCAAAATTTTATTCAAAAATATTCTTTAAGTTTTATCGATTTAAAACATGGAATAGTTTTTGTTTTATCATCTCATCGCAAGCAAGGCAATAATATCACTTAGACACAGGGTGTTACTGAGAATAACATCAAACGAGATGACGTTAATCAAGAGAAAACACAATAAAAAAACTGTAGTCAGTAAGACGGAAATTTGTGATTGATGTTGCATTTATATTTCTGAATATCATATTTGACAGGGAAGCAAAAATCTGGCAGAGAAGACCTGAAGTGTAGAAGAAATTATTAGAATAGAAACTACGATTACATGTATTGATTTATCAGTAAAATGATTAGTGCTAGTTATCAGTATCATAGCACGCTGTCGTGGTCCCAAGTAGGAAAAATAATGAGAACAATGACCATTAAAATATAGTGGAACCTCGGTCCACGAATTTAATTCGTTCCTGAAGGACGTTCGTAACGCAAAATGTTCGTAAACCGAAGCTAATTTTCCAATAGGAATCAATGTAGAGAAAAAGAAAGTCACACTATAATAAAATTCGAAGAGAAAAGCACGCCACGACACACGAATATATACAACACGGTGGTCGGCTAATAAATTATTATTCCATTCTCGTTAAATCGTTTGTTCGAGAACCGAAATTTTGTTCGATAACCGAGGCAATTTCATCTAGAATTTTCTGTTCGAAAACCGATTACTTGGACATGTGAGACGTTCGAAAACCGAGTTTGCACTGTACTTGTAGCAAATATGCTAGAAAACCGTGTCACAGCGATGAGAAAGTGACTGAAATCGATATACCAGTTGAGTATCAATAATATTACAGGTTGTTTTCAAAAATATTGAGATATATAAAAAGGATACTATACCTGATATGACAGCAATGTTAAATGATGCACATATGAATGACGTATTTAAAACGTGTAAAGGACGTGAAAAACACAGTAAACCAACTTTCAGGGCAGCAAACAAGTAGTAATTGATAGAGTATAATAATTCCACTTCATGGCAGATTTCAATTTGCCATCGTACCATTTTAATCCAATTTCCAATCAGTATTAATTTATTACTCAATTCATCTGTTATAATATCTGTAATTGATGAAGTATAGATTTGAATGATCTCAGAGATATCTTCTATTGAGCCTGTTCCAAAATTTAACAGTTCTGGTAAAGAAGCTGTCTCAGTTGAAATCTTAATGTATCAATTGAATAAGAGAAGGTTGAGCATGAGTTACCCTTGCGTACGTGCCATAGAGGATCCTATCCGTAAATGTGTAGTGGTGGACGTAGAGTATGAATTATCTTGTTACGAAAATAACAATAGATTTGCGAGTTTGTTTCGTCTATGGAAAAAGATCGGGGGTGAATGATAAGTGACATGGGAATGAGAGGAAAGGGCTAGTGAAACAGAAATATACCAAAAGGTTTATCCGAAAATGAATCTAGAATAATTGCTAGAATGTACAACAGGAACTGTCTATTTAATCATGTGACCGAGATGACTCACTAGAAAGTGTAGGTCTCGTTAACAAAATCACATTAGAGCAACCTCGATATTATGTGCGTACTGATTGAAAATCCTCATTCAGATATATTGTAAAATTACTCATTTTATTCTGCGCAGAATATGAATTGTATATCAAATGCATTATGTCTATAGGTTTTAGATGTGGTATTTTAAATACTTTCGTTATTTACATTGTTCGGACCGTTGATTTCATTTCATTGCCATATTTACGAGGCTTCAACCATTGTATGCTTCAGCCTTCTTCAGATGATATTTTTAATTTTTTTGTCATTGGACATCTCAGTTTCAGTTAATTCCCATAAGTAAATCAACTACGTTTCAGTACACTCTTCTGTGCTCGGAAATTGAAAACAACTTTTTTGGTTCAAGTCACATTTGATCACTCAACCAAAAATTTCATCCACTAAGACATGTCTTTTGAGTGCATTTTTCGAATTTATGAAACTAATGTCTCAGACACCATTTTTTTAAATAGAGATTCTGTTACAATGTTCTGAAATATTTGTTTACCATTAATTCTCTATATTACTGATTCTCATGTGGTATTAGCCGGCTTAGGAGAATTTTTATGTTTTCGTATTTGCTATTATTGTTCGCAGTCTTTTATTTCAACTTCCACCCATAGAGGCTGGCAACCTCCCTTTTATCTCCATATATGGTCCGCTCCGTGGATATATAAATAATCCGGTTCAAAATTCCATCGTATATCACCTGAAAAAGGCTGGAGGGTAGAACGGCCGAAATGTCATGAATATGGCAATAAATATGGGGACGAGAGTCCGAACGATATAAATTGTGTAAATCTCATTAATTATATCTGCATATAATAAGATCAATATCATTTGGAAATATTTCTGCTCAAATCACACTTCTTGACAAGCAGACGCAGGCGAGGCACAGATGATGAGTAAAATAATAGTGGATTCTCGTTGTTAAACATCACATCAGTCAACGATATGTTTACTGTAAACACTGCTTTAATTTCAAATCCAAATCCTTCAAGATTGCTTGCAGTGTTTCTGCTGTAATTCCGTCGGAAAAAAAAGAGAACTTGGATTTCAGAAAGTAAGATATCGCTGTCCAAATTATGTTTTCCCAGAAAATATGTTGAATCACAGCAAATTTTCCATCTATAAACCCTAGAATATGTCCCTCCGATTCTTTACAGGATGAAAACATAAAGCGTTCGAGTAATATAACTTATGGACACAAAACCAACTGTTAAAATCGGGACCAGAACTTCCGGACAAAGTCTGCGGAATATTATAATCATATAAATAATATGCATTCAATCAACAACTTTCAAGCGGAACATATTCCAATATCGAATGTGTAATCTCTTCTGAAATGTTTGTTTACGAAGCGAATCTATGGTGAATAAGACTCATTGGAGAAAATTTTCCGGCCTTTCCAATCGACCCAAATCTGACTATATGTCAAAATTTTAAAGATCCTTTTCAGTTCAGCTCGAAATACTGTATATATTTACGATATGTTGAATAACAATGAATTTAATTTTAAACACACACACACACACACACACACACACACACATATATATATATATATATATATATATATATATATATATATATATATAATTTTAAAATTATAACATAAATCTTACTTATTATAAAAACGCAGATTGTGTGTGTGTGTGTGTGTGTGTGTGTGTGTGTGTCTGTAACGTTTATATATTGGATCGGATTTCCTACATTTTTCAACCGATTTCAACAAAACTACACAGGACTACATAAAACTACCCTGTGGTCGTTCTAACAGCGCCAATAATGGGAAAAATATAAGTGTTCAAAATCAATTTGAAAACACGATTAAGAGACATCGTGAAAATGGAAGGGGACAACTCACATCGGGTTGTTTGTGTGTGTGGGTTACTTAAAATATGGGAGCGGATTTCCATATTTTTCAGCCGATAAAACAAAATTCACTTTTTTTTGGCAGGTAGTGTTTCTTATTCTCTGCACACTTTTTTTCTTTATTTTTAACATTCAGAATGCTTTAAAATTCCATTTACAAGACAATTATTTATAATAAAATTCTATTCAATTGGGATACTCATAACGATTGAAAACAATGTTTTGTTTGAGTTTGGGTGACCAATTCGTAAAAAAAAAAAAAAAAACTAATTAAGACATGCGTGTCCGTAAACCTTAAACAATAATCTAACGATCTCTACCGATTGTACCAATACAAACATCGGAATAAATTCTTTATCTTTAGGGAAAGATAATGAAATCTAAACATACACAAGTCCAAACTAAAATAATAAACGGAACGGAAACTACTTTAAATACACATGGTGTCCAATTTTTTTACTGTATTCAATAATTAAAAATCATAAATTGTAAAAGATTATTATTACAGAGAGGCTACTAAATGAATAAGATTTGTTAGATCATAATTAGCAAACCCAAATAAAGTTAATATTTCTTGTATTAGAAACAACGAGTGGAAAATATATTAAAATCAGAATTCTAATTATGAATCACCACAGGCAAAATATGCATTCTTTTACCTTATTCAATAAGTAAAAGTCATAAATTGTAAAACTAAAAGATTACAGAAATTCTACTTACATTTTTCAACCGATTTCAACAAAACTTCACTTTTTTTGCCATGTAGTGTTTCTTATTGTCTTTCACACTTTTTTCTTTATTTTTACATTCAGAATGCTTTAAAAATTCCATTTACAAGACAATTGTTTATAAAATTATTCTATTCAATCGGGAGACTCATAACGATTGAAAACAATGTTTTTGTTTGAGTTTGACCAATTCGTAAACAAAAAAAAAAATAATTAAGACATGCGTGTCCGTCAACCTTAAACAATAATCTTTGTCAATTTTATTTTTCAGTGTTTTTGATGGTGGATACTTGATGTATCTCTTACTGTTATATCCCCGGGCAACGCCGGGCTCTACTGCTAGTATCTTATAAAGTCAGTACAAAAATAGCCATTTTGTTTCAAGATCTTCGGTGTCATATCAGGTGATGATGCTGAATGTAAAATAAATGGTTTTAAAAGTTTCAAATTAATTAACGATCCTTCGCAAGGGGAAAACGTTGTTACAAAAGCTAGAATCACCTATTAAAACACAAATATAGGAAAATTCAAAAAACTTGACAGCGAAGTAAGGTTATAATATCTATTCAGAGCTTTAAAATTGGGGTTATATTTAACAGGAATTTATTCTAACCAATAAGTAATAAATTATATGATAAAATTCGATATTAAAATTAAAAGCAAAAAATTACCAATTTTAAAATCTAAATTCAATCTCTATTAAGTTTAAAATTATAAAATTACTGAGGAGAAAAGAAAGAAAAAACATAGTAATTGTTGGTTATTGGAATTTATTCTGTATACACCAATCACATACTTGTATATATATATATATATATATATATATATATATGTGTGTGTGTTTGCGCGTGTGTGTGTGTAGATGTAGATATATTCAGACAATCTACATGGAAATGGGAATTAAGAACCTGGTAAGTTTCACGCCTCAAAACCATCTTTAGATAAATACCGTTTTGAACCTATTTCTTCATTTTATACTTCTGTGAATGCTCCTCCTATGATATTGAAAACTATTCCCTAATGAACATAGAAAAAAATATTAATATATATATATATATATATATATATATATATATATATATATATATATATATATATATATATATATATATATGTGTGTGTGTGTGTGTGTGTGTGTGTAACGACACTTACACACGCGATCTAACGCACGTATGTATATTTACACTTGTTCGGAGGAATACAATTTATTAAGATATAAATCATATATTTAACATTCTTTAAGCATATAACAAAAGAAGCGTTTACTAACAGCATATTAAATCTAAATTCGATGACATAAATATAATTGCTTTAAACTGAATTAGATTTCCCAAGAAACAACATCGAATGTTTTGATGAAATTTTCCTGATATTTCAGGAATCGATTATTTTAAAAAGATAGAATTTAATGCAATAAAAAATAGGCTTTATATAAAAATAGGTACGAAATTTATAAAGTAATGTAAAAGTTATGAATTTATTCTGGAATATTTAGCTCAATTTATTGCCTTAAGGTAAAGTGAAAATGTTATTGTAATCAGGAGTTAAGTTTTTCTTTTCTCTTTTGCTCGTCGCTTCGAGCAAATTAATATCTCATAATAGAGAATTATCATTGAAAATCGAAATATATTATAGTGAAAATATGATAATAGCATATATTATTTTCTTTTCTTTCATTTGGAATATATGTTAATATTATTATCAATCTGTAGTGATTTATATATTCTCTTTTGCCTGTCTCTATAAAGTTATATTTTAATAATGATACTATCTAGGTAGATGCTATATTCATATCTGTCAGGAAGCCATTATTTTATTAAGACGGAACCATAGTTCGTAACATTTTTTAACTACGTGGCATTGAAATAGGAGATTTCGTTTCACACTCGTCTGAAATTTGTCACTGACAAACACACACGCATAAGTGTTTGTGGGTGTGGGTGCGTGCGTGTGTGTTTATTCGGAAAAGTAACATGTCAATGAGTTTTACATTCTATTCTTATGCGGATTGAGAATTAAAATTTTTAATTTTTTTTAAAGTCATAACGAATAGAAAATGGTCTACATTTGATTTTTTCTGAAAATAGATAATCGTAACCACAGCAAAAAAGGAAGTTCTGTTTATGGTAATATAGCTGAGATTCATATCATTTATTAGTTTCAGGAGGGGAAATGTTGATCTGGAAGAATTAAAACATGCAGGGAGGCCAAAAGTCTATGATAATGCGTTTCTTTCACATTGATAGATCTTGAATTCTTAAAAATAGTATTCCTAATTAGACAAATTAAAGGCAGGATCGATTATAAGCGTTCGAAAATAGCCAATAAAAAGTGCCATTTCTTTTCTCAGTAACATATCTGAGCTTACAGGTTTTGAATACCAAGAAGAAATTATTTCAGCATGATTGGAACTTCCTACTCGAAATCTGTACTCAACAGGCATTACACAATACACATTACCACTTATACCACAGCCGTATAAAATTCTTCAGATGCGAATTTCTGCGGTTCTTTGGCAAATCTGTAAAAACATTTACACCAGATATTTGAGGACTGAATCATATAACAACAACAAAAATGGTGACAGTGAATGGAAGGAAAAAATATCGCATTGATTAATAAATCTAAACTTACAAAATATAAGTATTTTCTTTTAATTTCTCTACATTCGTAGCTAAACTGTTATAGCACGGTAGGCTATATGAGGGTTTCATATAGAATGCAGGTTCAATTCCTGTCGGAGGACGCATATTCAGGCAGGTATATGTTGTTAATGCAGTTTATTATAAATAGAGCATTTACTTTTTTCACACACACACACAGATATATATATATATATATATATATATATATATATATATATATATATATATATATATATATATATATATATATATATATATATATATATATATGAGAGCGAATCAAGGTAAACTGCCAGAAAACAACACACAAGTGATTTGATTAAAGTGGCGAAGAATTGTGCAGAACCATCCACACTTTTCGGAAATATTGATAGTTATTCGATGAAAATAAATACCATAGTCAAAGCAGTCAATATACCACATAACACCCTTGAGCGATTATCCTTGGATCGGGTAGAATGGAGATCAACGTGTTTAAGTGGATTCAGCAAATATCACTCTGCTTGTCTGATTCATCTTCACGAAGCGAGAGCAACATCTAAATGCTCAGCGAATCTAACAGTGATCTCATCTCACAATTCACACACTTGCTCCATATGTGGCCTCCTTTGTAAAGCATTAGCGGGTCTTAAATGCCACTTAACATTATCGCACAAAATTTCATAACTGTATCAATAATCTGTCAGATCCTCATAGGTCGAAACCGACGGGAGAGTCCATTATATATATATATATATATATATATATATATATATATATATATATAATTAACTTTACGCAGAGTCTCATAGCTCTCCCATTCATCAGATAAAAATTCTTAAATGTTTAGTACGGTTGTTTTTTTTTATGGCTCATGGAAACAACGGTACATTGCCTTTAGATTCAGAGATCAAGATTATTAAAAATATAATACTGCATTGTTGCATAAATTTAAATATAGAATGTTGCTATGTAGATATTGAAAAATAAAATAGCTATTAAAATATGTTTAAAGGGATATGGATCTGCCATTGTATATTGCGTAAACGGATGATATATTGTAATACGAATTAAAGAACATTTTAGTTCTATATAAAATCGTATGTAGAAAGTATATATTGTAAGCTCATGTAATATATATATATATATATATATATATATATATATATATATATATATATATATATTGATGTATTTGAAAATAGTTTGTTTCTCTAAAAGACACATTTTTCTTGTGGAGGGTAAAAGGTTTGGTTTTATCGATGACATCTCCATTTACAACAATTGTTGTAGGGCACCTCGACGTTGTGTAATGGTTGGCAAGCTTGACTCGCTAGAACAATTGCGACAGAGTAGTGAATTCGATACTACGTTGGTACCCATAATTTCGGCCTTGTGTCACATCTAAGCTAAGCTTAGAAACTCGCTACTACACTTGTTTAGAGATTTCTGTTGTATCTCAATTTTTTTTTTATTGATATGAGACATTTTATGGAGGTAATACCAGATTAGCAACGGAACCAAATAAAATGTAGTCTCGCCATTATGTTCAATGTTATCTGTGTAAACAAAGCCCTTAATCATGCATTTGGAATTTAGTGGGCAGGTAATATTTTTTCGTCAATTGCATTTTTCTTGTACTATTATTACTATTGAAGTTGATAAACTTTTGTTTAGCATTAATTCATTATGCTGTGATAATTACTGCTGAAGATTTTTTGTACTGCTCTATCTGATTTTAATGGTGTTCTTGTTAAAAATCTCAAATGCTTGTGGATTAAATTAAGGACAATTTTACCAAATCAAATTATGTTGCGTTTTCTGTGACAGTCAAATTTTTGTCAATGTATTCGAGATTGACTTTGTGTTTGCCTTTTATTAGCGCGTCTACATATTTAGTTTTATATATGTCAATAACTTCTATATTACTTGAGTTAGTAGAGAGATTATTGCATTGCTTTGTGCAAATAGTTTAAAATTCCTGGGGGACAGTTATATTCTTTGCTAATGTATTTTTGATTATAAAGTTCTTTAGTGAAAGGATTATATGTTCCCTTGGATAGATTGTAATTGGCGTCCATAAAGTTAATTAACTTGGCACTGGTGTTAGTGCCAAATATAGTCCATGATCCTTGAAGAATTTACTAAGTTGTTTTCTAAAGCGATCAGATTTTTGTCTGCTGAAATAACGTAGAATGATAACTCCGTCATCTCCGTACAAAACAGAGATGTTGTTATTAAATGTATATCTAAGCCTCCACTGAAGTACTATACCAAACAATTTACAGACTTCCACATAATCGAACGCTCCCAATTCTATGGAGAAGTCTGAGATTTCGTTTTTGTTCCATATGGAACTATTGTGACATAAAGAGGCTTTCTGGGCTTTTTTGATGATTTAACCTCCTCGTCAGTGATGATGCAATAATATCTCGCCAGGTATATAACAGCTACTTGTAGGTCCTCTGTGATCGACGGTGAGCAATTGGAGATATCGAGCTGCATAAAAGTGCATACATTTTTTTAATTTAAAGACACCAACTCAGGGCACCATTTGTATTCGTCCATTGGCTGATACCTGTAGACTTCCTAGCAACTTTGCGGGCTAGCTCAAGTATAAACTTTATGATTTGCCCTATGTTGTATTTGGAAGAGTAAAGCAACTTGGACTGCGTATTATTTGTGACATTAAGGAATATAATATAATTTCAATTGTAATCTATTTATTTTAAATAAATTACAAAGTAATAAACTAAATGAGGTTTGCTAAAAGGCCCAGAGGAGAAAGATACATCATTGCCATATTTCGTATAAAGCGTATTAACATTTCTGATGAGTATATATATATATATATATATATATATATATATATATATATATATATATATATATATATATATATATATATATATATATATATATATATATATATATATACAATATGCGTGTGGAGCGAGAGATTTTGGAGAAGTTTTGCGCAAGAAAACCATTACGTTATCTCATTAACCATCCTTCTGTTATTCCCTTCCGTAATAATCATTTTTTTTTTCCATTCGGTAGAATGGCTTCTGTCAAATCTGGCAGTAGTCTGTTCACGTCTAAATTGTTTTTTTTTCTGTAAAAACCCAGTGCCGAGGCTGTCTAATCTCTGCGAATTACACATGTTTTTAATCATTTTACTCCAATCAAGGCAACAAAAGCCCCTAAGAAGCAAGTGTTACTGCGTGTGAGCGAATATGAGAAAAAGAACACATTATTAAGAATATAAAAAATATAATGGAATGAAGAAAACAAGATAATTATTGACATTACATTTAAATTTATGATAATTATGTTGCATTTAAAGCAAGAATCAGAAAGTGTTTCATCGATCTCTCAAAGACGTTCGAAATTGTTAACACAAAAGCACAAATGCTATGTTTAATTTAATAATGAAAATTGTCTGTCACCTATAATTGCTAGGCATCATCACCTCCATTCACGATAATATGCAAGGTTTAGTCAGCGATGATGGTGAATGTCTAATGCGATTTAATATTCAGACTGACGTAAAACAAGGATGCGTTTTAGCACCAATCCTCTCTGGCATTTTTTTTTTTCATTTTTTGAGCTTTGCGTTCAGACAAGCTGTAGTATATACTTACACTCAAGAAGAAAAGGTAAATAATTCATATTGGCCTACCTAAATAATGTGGACACAGAATTCATCATAGAAATGCTGTATCTGATGACACAGCTCTGAACAAGGCAAATGATCTTCAAAAGTTGATTTGTCAGTTCAACAATGTCTGTATTTAATTCGGACTGACTATTAAGGTAGAAAACATAATGGGACAAGACATTTCTCTATATCTATCAATCAGAATCGATGATATGGCGCTTGATGTCAGATATCACATCAAATATTTGAGTTATACCATCACCAACAATATGTCGCTTGAAGTGGAAATTGACTAACAGCTCGCCAAAAACAATAGTGATAGCAAACTTGAGGGAGAGAGTTTGGGACAAGTCACCTGAGATTGCTAATTTATCTAAAGGTATTTCAGACATGTGTACTAATTTCTTTGTATTAGAGCAACGTCTATCTGAAAACATACATCAGGCCGGAAAAACGTAAGCAAAGCTTCCATCTCCGCTGCCTCCGACGTAAATTCGGCATCAGATGAAGAGACAAAGTTACCAGTCCTGAGGTTCTGGGGAATGCAGACTCCTGGAGCGTGTATATTCTCCTTTGTAAACGTCGTCTTCGATGGTTGGGTGACGTACATTGCATGAATGACGGTCGTATACCGAAATACATCATATACGTTGAACTAGCCACGGAACACCGTACGGTAGTCACTCTCGGTCCCTACGTTTCAAGGAGGTTTGCGCGTGGGAAATGAAGACATACTCATCAATTCTGCTAGCTGTAACCTGATACTAAACGTTAGATGCAGATGGAGACATACTGGTCACGGAGACACTAATAACGGGAAAAGGAGAAACTATATGTTGGAGCTCAGGGTAAAACGAAGGAATCAATGAGAGCAATATCAGAGATTCATTTCACATTCCAGTTTCACTTGGCACACTTGCAGGAGAGAGTATCATGTACAGATTGATCTCCTAAAACACTCAAAATGCTGCCCACAAATTCGACAATGTTTGATGAAAGTGGCCGTTAACATTATCACGCATGATATATTTTTGTCTACAATTGGAGATTCTGGTTATTTTGCGGTAGTGTAGCTAGTCTTGTAAACATTTATCTTTTAATAATCTTTGTCGTCAACGAGAAACGCACAGTTGGACTCAGTCAAACAATGTGTATATCAATATTAAGAGAACAAGAACTTCGATTTCCCTATTCGATATCAATTTTTGATTCTCCCTTGAATTTCTCATCTCATTTTTTCCTCTTGTTTCATTTTCATTTTACTTATGTTAATTTTTTAACTTACTGATAATTTTTTTTCTGTCATCATGCATGTGTTCCTTTTATTTTGGGTTAAATTTAAATTTGTTGTTTTCTTAGTATATTTTTTTATTCGTATATTTGTTTTAGCGTCCTTATATTTTCTCATGCTATTTCATATTTGCTTTTCTGCCTACTTCTGTTATCTCCATCTTCATTTACTGGATTTCCTCGTCTTCCTTTTCCTTCTCTTCTTCTTCTTCTTCTTCTTCTTCTTCTCACAGTTTATCCTTCATTGTTCCACTTATTCTATTCCTCTTTAGGTTTATGGTTTTACAACATCATCTCCGCGTCATGTTATTTTTATCATATCTTCCCTGTGTTTTCTCCTGTTTTACTTTCTCTTCATTTTACACTTTTTCTCTCTATCCTCTTCTTTTCTATCACTAACTTCTTCATCATCTATATTTTCATCTTCTATATCAATATTTTCTTCTTAATATATATATTCTATATTTCGTTCTTCTCTATACATTCTTCTCCATCTGTACCTTCTATATCTAGTTCCTTCTTCTTCTTTTTCTTCTTCTTCTTCTTTTCTTCTTCTTCTTCTTCTTCTTCTTCTTCTTCTTCTTCTCCATCTATATCTTCTATATCTAGTTCCTTCTTATTCTCAATCTATATTTTCTATAATTAGTTTCTTTCCCCTTCTTCTTTTTCTTCAACTATATCTTCTATATCCAGTTCCTCCTCCTCCCCCTTCTTCTTCTTTTTTCTTCTTCTTCTTCTTCTTATTATTATTATTATCATCATCATTATTATTATTATTCACAGACTGCGTGATTAATTCAAATATATATTACATTAAATATTCTTCCCCACGTGTATCCTTGAAGTATGTTAACAATCTGAAAAAGGGACGGGTACAAGAAAACATTTTCAATAATTAAGAAACATTGCAGAAAAATAGCAATAATAATAACTTTATGATAAATGTTAGCAAGCTTGTTTTCCACCTGAATCGTGAGTTCGATCCTAACTAGATGTTCTATACTTTCGTTCTGGTGGCTCAACTAAGCATTGATTTGTAAGTTTTAATATTTTGTCCATTTGGATGTGGTGTAATGGATAGCAACCATGCCTCGCTAGATGAGAAAACTCCTGGGTTTTGAGCTCAAACTTACAGGGTGTTTCTTCCTTTCGGTCTTGTGGTGAAAACACGATTCACTTTGCAAATTTCCATGATTATCACTTCAATGTTTTGAGGTGGTTAACAATATTGTTTTGCTATACGAGTTATGACTAAGTTCGGTCCTCAATTGGTGGTCATTACTTTCGGCCTTGTGTCACAACTTGGCGAGGCTTAGGCTATTTTCTGGTGACTGAAAAAAATATAAAATAACAAAGAGTTTAACATTACTTAAAAAGTTAATATTGTCGTCAATGACAAAAATATCAAAGTTAAACCTGCTGTCATAAAGCCAAGTCCATTTTCGGGGATGAATTTGATTGAAAACGCCACAAGGCAGTTTCCCGTTGTTCCTTACAGAGATTTAATGCCAGGGAGGATATTTCCTTAATAAGCTTGACTGCTTGAAGATCAATAACTCTGGACATCTTGACCGCATGTGACACCAGGTTTGGAAAATGATTTAACCAATTTAAGCTCCTCAGTCATTCGGGCGACGAAAACTCTTGGAGCCGCTGACACAATCGTGAGAACGCATTGATTTGGTTAACGTCCCGACAAAAGCGACATCCTCCAGGGAAATAATCATTTATAACAAAAAACTCATTTATAACCATGCTGTTTATTATTTCCTCTGTACATGCATTTCAGCTTCTATTAAGAATTAATTTCTCCCAATATATATATATACATATATATATATATATATATATATATATATATATATATTAAATGAATTAGTCATACAAAAGAATAAATTAGTAAGGTTAATGTAATTAATTGCGAATTCATTTCGCTAAAAAAGTTTAAAAAGTATTAACCCACTAACATCTTATTGAATAATGCGAAGATTCATTTTAGATGTTCGTAGGTTCCAGAAAAGAAGAATAATCTCCATGACCGATAATGCAAGGATGACTTACAGAAAGTACTAGCATATTTATGGAGTATAGGGAAGATCTAAAAATCGAGTTGTAACTGGGTTAATACATTTTAAATTGGTTAGCGAAACGAATTCGTCATTTATTATATTAACCGTTCTAATATATTCTTTGTATAAATGCTTATTTTAATATTAATTATATTAAATTACACTACACCAATCATATATATATATATATATATATATATATATATATATATATATATATATATATATATATATATATATAAAATAATTCACTGAGTCTAGAAGAAACCTCATCAGAATGCAGAAGTCACTGGACGGCCGTTTCGTCTTATATTTGGGACGCATCAGCAGTGCGCATCCACTACCGATAACTGAAAACAGGACTGTTACGATATGAGGCAAACGACATACTATCTGTACGAACCGGTACCGGTGACGAAAAAGTAACGAATAAGACTCAATAATGCGCCGCTTGTTCACATATTCCGTGATGGAACTCATCCGAGTTCCCTTTACCCATATGACTGTGCCCTCGAGAGCTACGGTTACTC
>CAHIKZ030002755.1:917500-945000 GCA_903632075.3 Acanthosepion pharaonis | reverse complement strand
CTATACATACGCATTTGTATGTTGAAATGTTGAAATTTAAACATTGGAAGTGTGGCGAAAATGTCTCGTTATTGTCTCCATGTGAATGAATCCATGAAAATCAAAAATATTTTCTCGCATGTATGTATATATGTGTTTTTTTTTTATTTTTCAACGTTGAAAAATATTTGAAAATATTTTCTCGCATTATGTATATACATGTGTCATAGCCGAAACTGTCTACATATGTTTATATATGTATGAGTCCGACGGACGACCAAGTATGTATATGTATTTCTGCATACATCGATGTTTGCGTTAGTACGATGAATGACAAAAAACGAAATCTCCCCCACCACTTCCACAATAACACCAATACACGCAATCTACATAAACCCAAATTTTTAAAACAGTAATCAGTTTGTCTGACGATCGCTAAAGCGTGAAACCCAGGGTCACAAAACTCACATCTATCCAACCAAATATGTTAGCTCTATCTCTGATATTGAGCGCTTTCTAATAAGTACCGCATATAATATATAAATAATTATACATATATATATATTTATTTATATTTATATTCACTTTTCACATATATATATATATATATATATATATTAAAAAGAAGAGAGACACCGAAAACGTTTTTGGTTGTAATGTAGATTTTTTTTTAAATATTTTGCTTTATTTTCCATAATTTTACTACTCGTTTTTCTGGTCTCGCCTCAGTCATCATGTAAAGGGTGGAGATTTCCACATATTATTAAAAAATAATTTTTTTCTGCTTTATGTTTTTCGATGTTAAATATTCACGATATGAGATATTCTCTTTTAATGTGTTAGTAATCCGAATTTCTTCCTTCAACTGGCAGTGAACAGTTCTACGCAAATGCTCTTAAAACAATTAAGATTGGCCCGAGAGAAATGATGAATTAGTTATCGGTATCTTCTCTTTTAATGTTTTAATGTCCCCCGTGTGTTTTTAGATCTATTTCCATTTTCGTATGTTTCTGTTAGCATGCGTGTATATATATGTGTATATTCCCTCTCCATACACACTGTCTCACTACGAGGAATTAGTAAACACTTTTGTACACATACATACATACACCCACACCCACACAAACTGTCCCACTACAAGGAATCAGTACATACACGCACACATACATACACACATACGTACACACATATTCCCAAGTTACATGAAACCAGTATACATATACACACACACATCCACAGAAATATATATATATATATATATATATATATATATATATATATATATATATATATACATACATACACACACATACTTCTTAAGTTGTGTGCGGTTTGTGTGCGTGCCCGTGAGTAGTTTCTAATGACGGTCATGAGACCAGAAACAAAGTAAAATTATGAATAATAAAGCATAATATTTTTTTTTAAATCCACATTACAACGAAAAGGATTGTGGTATCGCTCTTCTTTTTAATATATATATATACTCTTCTCTCGTTGGAACTACTATAATCTCTTCCTTATATATATATATATATATATATATATATATATATATATATATATATATATATATATACACTATTTTTGAGCTTTCAACCCCAAGCAAGGCGGGAAGCCACTAGCACGCAGGTGGTCAAAGAGTTTTGGAGCGAGAGCAAAGAGGACTGATTGATGAAATGACGAAGATCTGGAAATCTTGAGACATCGATTGACATTACATTTAGATAGTTGCTGATTATAGCTACCAGGAAAAGAAGAAATGGGGAGGGTGTTTCACAGGCGAGAAGTGCGAGACATGAACGTATTCGAGTAGAAGAGACGGCTACATTTAACAGTTTCGACAGTGAAAGGGTGAGAGCGAGATGCCAACCTAGTTAAACGCTTAAATTCATGAAGTCTGGGAACCAGAAAAAGCAGCTCATCGGAGCATTTACCGTGAAAGTATTTGTAAAAATGAGAGAGGGAGGCAACGGCACGTCTATGATCGTCCGGTTGCAGACGTGATGCCAGATCAGGGCCAAATTCATTGCATATCAGTCTTTGCATTTTATCACGGACCATGAGACAAATAGAAGGGGATACAGACCATATATGGCAGCAATACTCTATGCAAGGGCGAATTGTTGATTTGTAGATTTGAAGGATTGACTCCGGCGAGAAAAAAATTCCTTGCGCGACACAGGGAGCCGACTTTCCTTGCGGTGGACGAAGCTATTGACTCAATGTATTCGTTCCATCTCAGGTCAGCGAACAGTGTGAGAACGAGCAGTCGCAAAGATGGAGTTGAGTGTCAGATATTCTAAGTGGAGGCAGGGATGGTTCTCTCTGGTGAGTAATAGAGAGCAGTTTTGTTTCTGAGGCATTAAATTTAACCAGCCAATTTCTGCGCCACTCCACAATCGATTGGAGTACCTTTTCGAGACAAACGGACAGGTTAGATTTTTCGGCGACACTAGATTTGTTATTGAGGCAGAAGTAAATACTAGTGTCGTCCGCATAGAAGCATACTTGCGAACCTATAACATCAGGGAGATATACACGCCCACAGGCGATGGTTGTTTTTTTCCAACCATACGTTTATAGTAAAATTGCCAGTAAAACATTTTTATATTAAAATGGCGAACAATGTCGCAATTAAAAATATTTTAAAATATCTTTAGTGTAATTACAGGCAATACATTGTTTTTTTTTTGTTTTTTTTTTCGTGGACAAAGTATGTGTCTACAAAATCTATGTTCATCAAATAAAATTATGTAAACATTGTCTGTAGATAAATGTATAAAGTAGCGTGCTAATCAACAAAAGACCTTAATATGGCGCTAAATAAAATCAAGCAACCTGTCATTTTAATATCACTTTAATTTATGTGTTTACAATTTCAGCTCGTTAGCCGGTTGTGTGATCATGTCTTTCGATTTATGACTTACTCGGTAGCAAATATATCGCAGCTGGCTACCGTTTCTTTCTGCACTAATTTGGTTCCCTATCAAGGCTATAGGAACTAGCCTGTTTTACTATTCAACCCATAGCTTACGGATGAATAAATGTATTCACACATTTACCAAGTTAATTTGAGCGTACGCGAATGCAATGAAACTGACAAGAATTCAATCTTCCGATTCAACATTCCGAGTCGTTATGTTTATTAACTCACACAACACAGAATTTATAAGCAAAAAGGAATCAAAATATCCATTTGTAGAGTTCTTGAAGGTCAATGCTACTGGACATCAAGTGAGAAATAACAATAATTCTCACTAAATAAAGTATATACCGCGTCATGTTTACATCTGTAATTTTAATATTAAAATAGTAATATTTCAGACTGTAGAAAGGTAAACGAATTACCTCCCTTCGATCAAAATGCATAGCATTTTTCATCTTTGCTGCGAAAACGTGAACCGAATAACAATGTTACCACAAACACACACACACATATATATAATATATATAACTATATATATATATATATAGATAGATAATAGATACACACATATATATATATATAATATATATATATATATATATATATATATATATATATATATATATATATATATATATGAATATATATACATATTCATATATATATATATATATATATATATGAATATATATACATATATATATATATATATATATATATATATATATATAATATATATATATATATATACATATTAATATATCTATATATATGTATATCTATTATATATATATATATATATATATATATATATATGTATATCCATTGATATAGATATATATGATAATATATACATATTAATATATGCATACATACATATATAAGATAAAATGCATATCTATTAATATATATATATATATATGATAATACGTATATATATATATATATATATATATATATATATATATATATATATATATATATATATATATATATATATATATGATGATGAGATTATGATGAAAATAGAAATCAGTGTTTCTGATTATTTGACTCCGGGTATGTTATCGGTTAATTTGTTTTTCCTTTTTGTCTTGTGTGTCAGCAGTCGATATGGGTGGGCCTTGTTTACTTAGCTCTTCAAAAGATTTCCGCAACGACTACATCTGTAATGTAAGTCAATAGTATTTTTAGCAAGACATACCTTCACCGGAAAATAGGTTTTCTTAAATATTCAGGCGATGGGATCAAGTTTCGTGTATGGTAAATATAAGTGAGAAACTAAATTGTATTCGAGTTTTGTTATATCTCATTCTGTCTAAATAGTGTTTTATCTTCCTTAATTTTGTTTCTGAAAAGAATTATCTCTTTATATTATCTTCTGAAATGTGTTTTTTTTATTTATTTAATATAGTAATTATCACAGCCCCAGATGAACTTTTAAATCAAATCCCCCGGATTTTAATTATTGATAATGTAATCTTCTTCTACGAGTTGCGACCCGTTTAAGAAGTTAGCTATCATCTTTCTCTACACTTTCATTTCCTTTGTAGCTCTTAAAAATAATGTATTTTTGTTATTTCTCCTAAGACCTATTCAGTCCTTCATTTACTCAACCTCTCCAAGTAGATCACGCATTAATTTTCCCCGTCCCTCATGCATTAAAACGGAATTTATTTTCGAAATTGTTTCCATGTGTATATGTTTTCAACTAAGTTTTGAAACGATATGCAGGGAATCAGATTTCGGAAAAAATATTCTGATTTATAATATTTAATTTAAAAAAAAATATTATCTTTTAACTGTTCTATCAACTGCATTTTTCTTCTCCATTTCTTTATTCTGGTACTAACAGGATGTCAATTTTACAACTAACTCTACAAGAGCCAGATCAGAAAAAAAAACAGAGTACTGCCGCCATATCCCGCCAGAAGCTAACCATCCTCCACTTTCCTGTCGTGATATACTTCACACTCGTTCACAATGCCTTGTGTGTGATAGATTATTTCCTTATTTAAAATTCTTCTCGACAGATGAAACCGTGAAAACGTCTCGCTACTTGATCGGTATTTCTATGGAATATATATCAGGCAGTATAGTATTCCCCGACTATAATCCTCCCAGCTAAGAGACGCTACGCTACTTACATTGACGCGAACCACTCATCTTTCCATCCATAATTAAAGAGTAAGTTTCACTCGTATCGCTTCTTCCAAAAACCTAGATTCTCAGGGGGTTTCTTTTCCAACCAGTACAATGTTAGGCTTTTCAAGTCTATTTCTCACATAGTCTCAGAAATCTCGCCCTTTAATCTTACTATTCAAAGAGCAACTTCATTCATTAACACTGTACTCTGAGCGTTCTTTGAAACTTGTAATGGGTCAACATTATTTCTAAAAATACATTTGCAATATTCTAACTTACTTTTTTTTCTAAATGTTTTTAATCATCCTGCTTTTTTTCACTGTTCTGGTCCTTTCGCAGATTTCAGAGCTATCAATGTTTTGATCAGGTCCGTTTTTCCGAAACTCAAATGTTTATAGTCATCACGGTTAAGTCTGTGTCAAATTATTATTTAAAAACCGCATGTGTCTTCTCACCGGACTTTTCAATATTTACAATGAATTTAGCCTAAAAGTTTTGGAGAAATTGTATCGCTGAACAAATCTTACAACATGAGATATGCAAATGATTCTGTGTTAATAGCAAACAGAAAAAAAAACGTACAGCACGTCCAATAAAGTTTAATAAAGAAACGCGACAAGAACACGATAAATTATACATAGTAAGAAGACAGAATCTTTAGTAGTCAGCAAGAAAAAAATCCCATGTTTCGAGCTCAGAATTCGAAAGAAACAAACAGAAATCAAATACAACTTTAAATTAATAATATAGCAATTGTTTGAATAGAGTTCTGACCATGTAGAAACAGGGCTGGCAATAACTGATTAATAAGAATAAAGTTCCAGATTCGTCCCTAAGAATTTTTTTTTATAGAATAGACTCCAGGAAGGTTGTTTTCACGATTACTTTAATATTAAGCTCTTCAAGTATAGAGTTATCTACATAACAACATAAATTGCATATATTGCCTTCCTTAAGTTTATATTGCACCATACAATAACCCTCTTCTTTGTGAGGCTACTGAACTTTGCATTGGGTGAAAATTAGTATAAAATATAAAAACTAAAATTGTGAACAACCATTCAAATCTGGTATTTGATTTATCACAGATGATACCGACACCTTCTATACATACAGTGTTACACATTTACATCAGAGAATCAAAGTGTATCAATAGCTTAACCTCTTAACATACTCCTAACCATCAGATGCAGATTCTCATGTCACTAGGTAACACTGGCTGTCCCCTGCTTGTGATCACCTGATCAATTCAGACACTTTTTGGTTGTGCTTATGTCGGAAAACACTATGACAGGCAGATATACAATAGAAGTGATAATCGAAACTCATTCTTGAATATATGTAGAATTAGAATTGGAGGAAAACACCAAATACACACACTTATAGGAATTATATCGTATGTATTTTTCACTTAATAGAACACCTATTTGAAAAAAAATATTTTCGCAAGCCAATGTGAAATTATTTTCTAACCAATTAAAACCTTATATAGAAAAACTTCACACATCTATGTGAGATTAGATTTTGAATCCCATTGGGGATATAAAAACAGGAGCATTCTTTTACACGTGGCCCAAAACAATTACAGAGTGCAGTATAACCTAGAGTTGCGTGTACACACGCACATACATACGCACGCAATGGAAAAGAAACAACAGGCACCGACTAAACCCTTGGTCAGGCACAAATTAAAAGTGATTAACTAGCAGTCGACTTCTAAAAAATTTTAATTTTTTTTAAATATTTTATTTCATAGTTTAATTTTTACTTTACGCTAGACTTTCTGTTTAATTTATTTTTATTTTTAAACTTATTTTGGCCATTTTGTTTTCTTGATAGGTGTACTTAGTTTGTTACACCAGCATTTAATTTGATTTTTCTGTCATCCTTGTTTTTAAATATTTTGCATTGGTTTTGTTATTTTTATTTGTTTAATTCAAAAGAGCCCCTTTTTCTGTTGTTTTTTGAAGTAAAATTATTTGTTTATCGTTACAACTTTTTGTAATTTCCTTCGTCTTGTAGTAAACACATTTTTTCATCTGACGTCTTACTGTTTTTATTGTTACTGTTTGTACGTTAACCTAGATTCATTTTATCACGCACTTTGTTGAATTACTCTCATTTGTGTCTTATTTTGTTTTCTTTTGCTGTTACTGTTTCCTTTATTTTTCCTTTATTTGGTCAATTCTTTTATTTTTTTAATTTCCTTTTTCGTCTATAAAAACACAAAACAAGAACTGTACAATCCTTTAAAAAATGGCTTTCAGGTGTTGGTTCGCTAAAAATAACCCCCTGAGTCCGAAAAAAAAAACAACTGCCGGATGAAGAAGTGAAAAATGAAAGATATTACCATGGACAAAAAGAAATGAACATAGTGACCGTAAACTGCCCAATTTCCTAAATCGGAAAAATGCACCAACCGAAAATAAGAAAACCCAGAATGAAAAGGACAAGATCAACGATATCAGCAACATCAACAAAGAATGGACTTCTTTCTGGAAGTCCCAACGGAGTGTTTAATTAACATTACGGAGTCCCTGGAGAACGCTAAGAGATAGGAACATCTTTTCAAATTGGATGGGCTCTTGGTAGCATCCCCAGGAAATAAAGAAGGTTGAGGAAATAATTGTGTCTGTCTTTTTGGTCGACAAGCGTTTGTGCAATATTTCTTGCACTACTAAAGACAACTTGATAAAACCCAAAGAGTAATCAAGGGTAAAGATTGTTTCATGTGGGACGTACCGTTACCCAAGCCTTCCAAATATTAGGACCAATCCACTGTAGATCTTATATTTGCAATCCGTACAAGATATGAGAGAAGTCAAAGAACCCTTATTATATATGAGGTCCCTACTCTGTTCTTATGGAAAGCACTTGGCCGCTTATCTGGTTAATTATGGTCAGATACTAAGTGCTACTTCTGATGAACTTGGGGAGATTTGGTGCTTTGACATAATGCTGGATTGGAAAACCCTCATTTCCGTCACCAACTGCCTGGATTTAGAATGACAGGAAATTCCTGTCACTGTAAGCGAAGAACCGCCCAGCTGCGCCGACAAGAGCGATGAAAATAAGGCATGAGACAAGTTTTGAACAACATGGAGACATTAGAAAATCTAAAAGTAGTTGCGAATACAAAGGAACACATCAACCAACAGCAGCGCATCTCACTTCCTCGGCACCGTCTTCCACTTCATTCAAAATAATATATTATGGCTCCACGCCCAGTCACGATATATGTAACGCTTACTGCATTAAAATGATCACACTCAAAAAGCTCCCATTTCATAAACCCTGTCAAATAATCCACTCTCCTAAACAGCCCCAACCTATCCCCTGGTCATACTGCTATCAATTCACCCCCAAACAAGCCTTTCGTCAGAATCCAATGTAAAAAAGTTAAATGAAGCTATCATTTAGGGGAAGAAGTGTGTTTGTGTGTCGTGGGAGCAGACAGAAAATGCCTTAATTCAAATACGCAAATTAAAATCCTTAAAATACCAACTCAGTTTAAAGAAGTCCTCTAAAATAAAAGGCTGAAACCCTAACATTTGCCCCACCGCCAAAATTTTGCGATGGTGCGGCCGGGACAGCTATCCAGACAAGTATGGGTGATCCTTGAAGAGGCAAATGACATCTTCGGGAAATTCTATTCCCTGCAGTTCTTCGACGAAGAAAATATGAAAAAAAAAATCCGTTTTGTTCGAGGAGGCGCCTTCTTTTCGTATAGAGTTCGGAAAAATTAATGTTCCCCTGGGACATTGGTGGCTTAACTCTGGACGGCACTATCAAAAGCAAAATGGACCACGGCTCAATGGGACTGGACCTAGATGTCCTAACCTCGGCCAAGTTTAATGCACGTCCCCAAACCTAATCGGACTTATCATGGCTTTCTGGTTAGCTAGTATAAATGACCCGTGAATATATCCTATGAGGTTTGACCTCTATTCAGCATGATCTGATGGACGTTCGAGTGGTATTTCCTGGCTTTTGAACAATTCTTTGAATGCGACGTGTGTTCTTGTATTCGCAGATCCGATGGACAGCTTTTTCCCTGCTGGATGCGCCCATAAATCTTAAGTCTCTTGCTTTCATTGAAGCTTATACGCCCAATGACCATGCGGCGCGTCCTGATTTGTTTCGGCGGATCGAGCCGTTTTTGACAAATTCTCGTAGGGTAATTTTAGCAGACGATTTGAATGCCATCATTGACCACGATATAGTTAGAACAGGAGTAAGATCGTGTACTAACAAACTGTATGTGAAGCCGTTTCGAAACTTTACTGAGAAGTTCGATATAGTCGATATATATCGTAATGATCCCCCCTCCATGAATTATTGTGGACCTTGACTAATAGGGGCGTCTCGGCTTCGGAAGTGTGTTCTAGCTACCTCGGCCGTGTTCTAGTTAAGATAGTCGATGTAGGGATCTTAGGCTCTCCAATTTTCCATTCCATAGTTTAATCGAAATCGGTAAAGAGATCAGTGTTTACGAGGCGATGACAGGGGCCACGGATCAAACATGAAAGTTGCATTTGGGCGCTTTGAAGTGAGTTTCTCTCCCCGGGCATTTTCTCTGGATGAATAGGCCGGTCAAGATATTTGGCCTCTGTTTCGGTACCGATCACTTTCTGGCAATGAATTGGTCATAGGTGCGGGAGAAGATCGTCGGTTGTTCTGGAGGAGTTTTTCCTTAAAGGGGCTGGCTGAAGTATGTGTTTCGCACACCTGCCCAATTCTCTTTACCGACTCTCCGTGCTTCCACTCCCGTATGCAATACTGGGGTGCCTGGGTTGAAATGTTTCGCTAATGATGGGGTACCATTCACCAGGATGGTGATGCGAAGGGTCCTCCGGGTCCTCTTCGGCAGGCTTAGGAAATTCTCCCAACTGCATCCGCTGCGATGAGTCGACGTAAACCTTGGCTCATTTGTACAGCAAGTTTTTAGACCCGATGTTCATGTTTATTGAAGACATAATTTTTTCCATCTCGATAATATAGTTAAAATAACTTATACCAGTTTTTCTTGTTCACAAAACAGATCTGGGAATTTAACTGTATTGTCGGCATGGAAAAAAAATGACTCTTAGTATAAAGGAAATTTGCATTAAACAAAATGAGGCTTACGCAGAAGCGTCTCTCGCTCTTTTAATTTTTGTATTTTGTAATGTAACTATAACTACAAAAATATTTAGATTTCATTTTTGCTTTGAAAACGTCGGAAAACGAAACGCGTCTTTAAAAACTAAGATATTTTTTTTCAATTATCACCTTATAGCAATATTAATTTATCCAAAATCTGCATAAATTTCTTCCTCTAAACTGATACGTCTGCCGCATTCATGTGATTTTAAAAAAAATTTCTAACACCATTTATTTTTTAGTTTCTTGTATATATTATTATGCATCGTGTAAATTATTAATCATTTTTTTCTTTTTTAAAACATGTTAGGTTTATTCTCTTTTTCCCAAAGAATAATTGTACATATGGGAGTAGATAGGACGTCATAGAATCTCTGACGTATTATTGTGGCTGTAGTAAGTATGGTAAACATCTATGTGGTTTTGATGCAAAGAATATTTTATACATTGTTTGGCTCAGTGATTTATGGCAAGCTAAGCAATTTTTAAGTTAAGACAGATGAAGACCAGAATATTCCCAAAACTCACGTTTTGCCTTGTGCCCCATTTTTTTATTTTTTTTTTTTTTTTTTTTTGTATTTCTACAAAACTAAATATTATGTCTTGACGAATATAAATATTATGGACTGAAGATTGTGTTTAGCATGAACAGACTGGACTCTGTTTGCTCACTTGGTGCCCCCCACACTATATATATATATATATATATATATATATATATATATATATATATATATATATATATATATATATATATTGAGACATGTTTCATTAAATAATATAGACAAGTATTGTCTGTTTATTTTATCTAAAGTCTTTTCATATAGTCTCATAAGTTTACTAACATTATCATTAAACGAAGAAAGAAAATCACAATACTGATACATATTTTTTAATCCTATCTAAGCTTTCGGCTTACATAAGCCGTTATCAAAGGTGACATTTACATTACACTATATTAAGCAATACACTAACAAAACAGTGATAATAGTCTGTTTCTGTTTACATGGAAGATTTCCAAGCAACGACAGTCTCGTGCATTAAAGATGGTGGAAGCAAAAATCGCACCGCAGCTCGTGACATCAAACATGACCACGCGAAAGTGAAAACAAGAAGTATTAAGTATATAGTTAAGAATATTTGTGGAGATTTCATAGTTTATTTTGTCCAGGTTAGGCTTCAACTGTTTTATGTATATAGTTTAAATAATTTTGAGTTTTTGTTTATTGCTTTCATGTTTAAGTATAGTTGTGATTTCAACAAGTTTTTTTTCCGTATTTGTGTATGCGGGCAGGCATGTTGTTTTAAATGGCTAAAAATGTTAGTACACACCATACATACATACATACATACATATATACATACATACACACACACATATATATATATATATATATATATATATATATATATATATATATATATATATACAGACACACACACACATATATATATATATATATATATATATATATATATATATATATATATATATATATATATATATTGGGCATTCCCATTGTTTTTCGACATATGAGGGGCAAAAGTGTTAAGATCTTAGACCCAACAACCAAACCATACGCACATATCATTTGATTTTTGTGCTCAAGGCTTGTGAAGACACAACGATACGATTTGGAAGATCCGAATACAGATTACTGTTGCACGGTAGGGCCACAAACGTCCCTTCGCAGGTTGTGAATTCAGAGATGTAATTCTCCTCATCGTTATTTGTCCTTGTCTGAGAAAAAGTGATACATTCATGCCTTTCCCTAGGTTAATAGCGCGCAAGTGAATGTAAGTAGTTTGGCCTGTATTCGAACTCAACTGTCCAATTCCTCAATCTGAGCCGTTATCCATTACTCCACCATGTGCCCCCTCTCTCTCTGTGTCTCTCACTTTCTCTCACTCTCCCTCTCTCTCTGGCGCGAATGTAAATATAAAATGCACATTTAGTTCAACAGTCTTCGCGTTTGAAGATAGCGTTCATGCATGTAATAGACTTTCGGCATTGAATGTTGACATCAACGTCCACTTTTCCAGTTTTCATCGATTATTGTCTATCTTTTTTTGTCCTGGACATTGTTCATATCAACTTAGGATCTATCTCAATATTGATTACTTTACTCCCATATATATATATATATATATATATATATATATATATATATATATATATATATATATATATATATTTCTAAGAGAAAGATAAACATATGTACAATGACTTAAATAGAGAAATATACAGAAAGATAGGATGCTGGGTGAATTTTTAAATTGTTTTTTTTTTGTCTTATTAACATTAAATTTAATGCTATTGGAGATGTTTTGTTTTGGATTAGACAAATCTAATTTTCGGCATTTTAGATATGCGTGTGGCACAATAAAAGACAGACATTTTTTTCTGGTGTAGGCTTTTGAATCAGCTCACAGTGCTGAAGGTGATCTTCCAACAAGTAATTGTGTTACAACACAAAAATCTAATTATTTGTGTATAAGAAGAAGATGATGATGAAAAAGAAGAGGACGAGGTTTCTTACGTGAAGAAATAAAAGAGGAACTTGACGAGAAGAAAAAATCGAAACAAGAAAGATATAAGGAAAATATATGCGTATATAGATAGCAATAGGACACAGCGACTAATATTAGGCGAATGATAAAAATGAAGAAGTAAAAGAAGAACGTGTGGTTTAGTTTTTTTAAATTTCATACACAAAATGCCATACATAAAATGGATACATACAGGGGGTTGAATAAGTGATCGTACAAATGAAAATATTTCATATTTTTATTTGTAACATATTAAATTAACAAACCTCGAATATATCTACTGTATCAGATTGCATACTAAAATGTATGCATATAAAACTAAATATTATTCCATGGTTGAGTAAATATAGCAATATTTAAATTTTTAGGGGTTTAAAAAATCGTACAGCAGAACAAAAACATGTTTTCTCCATTTAATATTTTGTAGCAAAACCTTTATTATGTTTAACAGCAACCAATCTTTTCCTGTAGTCTTTAATTAACGATTTGCATACTTTAGTAGGCACTTTGTCCCATTCTTCCTGAGTAATTGTCTTCAGGTTTTTGAGGTTTTTTGGACCTCTTTCGCGGATCTTATTTTTCAAAAACCGCCATAAATTCTCTATTGGATTCAAATCCGGCGACTGACTGGGCCATTGTAAGATGTTAACGTTGTTATTAGCAAGCCAATTCTTCGGACTCTTAGCAGTATGCTTGGGATCATTGTCCTGCTGCAAGATCTAATCAGGAGGAAGTCCAATATTCTCTTCAGAAAGCGATAAATTTTCGCTTAGGATTTGTTTATATTTTTCTGCATTCATTCTACCGTCTGTAATTGCTAGTTTGACAACACATCGCATCGAAACGCAGCCCCAAACCATGATATTACCCCCACCAAATTTGACAGTTTGTATGGTGCTCTTGGGTGCCTATGCTTCGCTGTCTTTCCCCCATACATGATTTAGGGAATTGCGACCGAACAACTCAATTTTACACTAATCTGTCAGAAGAACTCTTTCCCAATAATAATTGTCTTTATCTTTATGCTCTATCGTAAATTTCAACGTGGCATCCCTATGCCGTTTCAGAAGGAGGGTGTCTTTCTTGGGGGTCGCGACTTTATACCGTCTCTGCGCAGTTCATTACTAATCTGTTGCTAAGTGACTTTAACTCCTGACAAACTCAGATAATTCTGAAGGTCTTGTCTGATAGCCATTTGGTTATTTTGGACCTGTCGCATCGGCTTTCTTCGTAATCTTGGAGAGATCTTCCTGTGAGCAATGGGTCTGCCTTTGTTCTCAACATTATTACGTTTTTTTAAATCTTCTAATAAATGGACCAATTCTTGAAAACGTTTTGTTCGTGTCACTGGAGATATTTCTGTAACTTTGTTCCTTATTCCATAACTTAATAATTAGGTCTTTTTGAGCAGAAGTCATTTCCTTACGTCTAGCCATTATTAGAAATGTTATCAGTGAACAGTGGCTGCAGAATGATCCATTGTTGAAAAGAATGTAGCAATAGAGTTACTGAGAATATTCTAGAACATTTTAGAATATTCTACTTTGAAGTACAACCAAAATCTATCGTATTATAATGCAAAAATTGATACTGTACGAATACTTTTTCCACTATACAAAACATAAAAATTTGCATAACTATTACTTATCGACGAATTTCTAATTTTAAATTGCAGATTCTGATTCTGTGCTCCAAAATACATATATAACTTATACATCTTTCGCTATAAGTGAGAATAACCAGCATTTGTTTTCTATATGATCACTTTTTCAACCCATTTTTATATTTGGAACATGTGCTCATATTTGTGAGAAATGATATCTTTAATGTATTGTAATTATTTACATTATTCGGACTGTTTTCCTCATCTTCATTGTCATATTCACAACGTTTGTCCGTTTTACGCTCAGGCAATCTTCATGTGATATACTCTAGAATTTTGAACCGAAGCTTTTATTTCATGCATCTGTGTAGTTTTATTTTATCTCCATATGCCATGCTATTTCTGGATATGTTAGATTCAGTCATTTCCTTTTAGTAAATTAACTAAACTCTGCCATGTCTAGTTATTGAACTAACAACTCTTTGAGTCAAGTCAATGCATTACTTCAACCAACGCTTTTTTCCACCCGCCCTTGGGGGCGCCAGTGAATTAATTTTTTGGACTTATAAATTTTTTTTTACCAGATCTCATACTAAAACCAGGTGTTCTTGTTTTTTTTCTCTAGCACTCTGTATTACTGGTTGCGATATTGTATTCGTATCTATGTTGGGCCGGTTTAGGACAATTTGTAGCTTAGCATATGATCTGATTCCTTGCGTTTTCGTATTTTCCAGTGAACGTGACAACAAAGATGTGGACAACAGTCCGAACAATGTAAATAGTGTAAATATATTCAAAAAATTCATAGAATCCTCTAAAATAGCCTATGAATTTTACTATGGAAATGACTATTATTGTAACGTCTTGCGGAGACTGAGTGATGTATAAGCGAAACTTGGTAAAGACGTGACAAACGTAATGTTATTAATAAAGCAGAATACTTGAATGAAGACTCATCATGCAGTCATATATAGCTAAATAAATCAACACTGCATGGCAGTTGGCAGTTTTATATTCGAAGTGACCAACACACTGCTCTGATTATCGATTACTGTATATTACTTCACTGGGTCAACATTGTTTATAGCAGTATAGAATCTATTTCTATACTGATTATTCTTTCATTATTATAACAAATTTTAAATAAATAAACAAATAAATAAATAAATAGAGACACTACAATGAATGGAATGTCATATGTTGTAGAAACAACAATCATTACCTGTCTATATTTCTGGTGTATCGGGTCCGTACCGATTCTTCAGTATCTGTCGCAAGGACACATGGCACAGTGGAAAAAGGTGTTAGTTAGATCAAGTGGCAAGATCCAAAGTGTTTTAGTTCAATACCTGGGTAACGCGGTTGAGAACTTGGAGAGCAGAATTAAAAAGGAGATAACTGACATCGATTACACATGGCAGATGGAACAAGAACAGTCTACCCCACTGAGCAAAATAAAGGATTCAGTTCGACATTCCATCAACCTGAAGAAGGCCGTAGCGTACAACGGCCGAAACGTTGTAATAAATATGGCGATAAAGATGAGGGCAATAGTCCGAATTAAGTAAATAGTAAACAATGATCATCGATATGCATGGAAACTGACATGAAATACAAGGTGCGTTTAAATCCGGACACATAGGCAAAAATGCATATTTTCAAGAGATGAAATTTTCAAATACATTTTATTAATGTTAACAAGTAACATCTTTAATATGATTCCCATCTTTTATGATTTTGATGCACTTTGCAAGATTCACGTGAATTCAATGCAATAACACAACACTGCCGTTAATTTTAGCACATTCACTATTTATGATTTCAGTCAAAGGTGTTGCATCCGTAATTT
This sequence comes from Acanthosepion pharaonis, assembly GCA_903632075.3. Taxonomy (NCBI): domain Eukaryota; kingdom Metazoa; phylum Mollusca; class Cephalopoda; order Sepiida; family Sepiidae; genus Acanthosepion; species Acanthosepion pharaonis. The sequence goes on along the minus strand of CAHIKZ030002755.1, from coordinate 928,806 downwards.
TTATTGAGTACACCGTCTTCTTCTGATTACACCAGAAAAAGAAATCAATTCTTTCTTCGTTCGACAAAATCATGTTTAACATAAGGAGGTAAAAAAAAATAATGTTTTTTTTTTATATAATAATGGGCGTGAAACGATTAAAGATGTATATAGTTTATCTACATTGGCAGAAACGTTTACTACAGCTACCTGAATCCGCCAAAAAAAGATCTACCAAAGAAAAGGCACTTGTGACTCAGAAATATGGAAGTCCGAACTGCCATAAAACTCTCATTTAAAGACGGTAGTTTACAAAATTGGGATGACGACTAGAAATAAGGAACACGAATATACAATCTCTGAAGTCTAATCTGGGGTAGGAATTATTGTATCTTTAAATTGTTGTTGTTTTTTTTTTAAATACTAACAATCAGTCAACTGAGTTACATAACATCCGAATTCTGATGAATTGGTAAGGCAGCAGAATTAAACCGGAAATATGACAAGAACAGTGAGGCTACATTAAAGACACTGCAAAAAATATGCGATATTTATGACCATGATTATAGCAAGAAAGACAATTACATTGCAATGGAATGTATAGCAATGTTTTATAGATTATGTAATTCCATTTTAAACGCTACACTACAAAGAATTGATAGAACTGATAAGTAAGCTTGAATTATTTGTAAAAGATGTTAAAACAATATAAAAACCATGCTGAAAGAAATCCACCTCCATGAGGATCGAAACTGAATTCACTATATATATAAAAAATAGATAAGCGTGTAAGACAATGATGCGTCTTCTTACCGGACTTATTCAAAATGTTCAGTGAAGCTAACAGGATTCATTATTAGCGGTCACAATATTAACAACTTTAGATATGAAAATCGCAGAATGCACATAGAATACAAAGTGAAACGGAAGGTATTAACGGAAAGCAAAGAGAATAGACTAAATATCAATTTTTTGAAGGTAGAATGTATAGGTAAAATGAAATGAAACAACCCAACATGCGACTTAGTAACTGGGTATTCCAAAATTAAACAAGTGCACAAATTAAAATATCTGGGAAATGTGGCACTGCATTAAGAAGCAGGAAATTGCATTAGAAACGAAAAAGGAAAGAATAATGAATCTTTTGCAATATCAGTCCTTTTATATTGTTGAAACTTGAATAAAGCATGGAATAATAATAATACAACACAAAATGTACTTAAGCAAAATGTATTGACACAAGAACGTGTACACAATATTTACAGATAGTTTGGTATATTCTTGAGAAGACCGTTCCTGTAGAATGGGTTGACATTAGTCGCAGTCGGGCAGAGTCTCTGGATTGGATCTCTTCTTCCTCACCCGTCTTCCCGGTACCAACCATATTTTTATGGTCGGTACTCCACTATGTAAATTAGGTGGATCGTACCACAACATGTATGATAGTGAATACTGGTGAATTTCATCAGAGATGGAGAAGAGACGTGAGACAAAAGAAATTTGGTCCTCCAAAAAACTCCTGAATACATACATGATGGACTGTGAAAATGGACACATAAGACCAACGAAAAGAAGAGTAAAGTATTAAAGAAAATGATGAAAACATGGACACATAAGAAACATCAGAAAAGAAGGAGTTTACAAAGAAAATAGAATAAAGGATTTATTTAGAGCTTTTTGGGCAGGGGCATAAACATGAGGAAAGATAAAATCGCTTAGTGGCCTGGAAAATTTATATGATTTATATTTCGCTATTTCATGGACACATTTTATTAAACGAAAATAACTATATTTGGTAACGATTGATTATTCATTTTATTTCATCTGGCCTGTCAAATACTGTATTCATTTATTTTCATAAGCTATAAATATGTCCGTTCTTCAAATTGTCATCTTGGCAAAAAAAAAAACTATCGTTAGATACGACGTGATTTAGACAGACATGTCCACGGATGCGTAGTCGATTAAGCAAATCTCAATAGAGCCTTATAAACGTAAAACCTTCTCAAACGCTCAAGATATTTATATCGGCTCCGTTTTGTATTCTAACGTAAAAGTTACTTAAAAGTAAAAAATTATTCTTAAGTGGAAATTAGTTGAAAATCTACGTTTCTTTGTTGAGAAGAATATTCGAGGAATTTTATTATATAAAAATGGAGGAAATTTTTATAAATATTGAAACAAAGGACGAAATAAAAGAATATCAAAGGATTTATTTAGAGCTATTATTGCTCCCTAAAAGAAGACAAAACGAGTGTTTAAAATATTTACTGAAGGGCAGAAGCAGCCTAAGACATTGACAGTGAGAAAACATAGAAATCTTTTGTTTTGTTTATTTGCTTTTATGTGGGAGGAATTGATGAAAAATGGAAGGTATTTATGGCAATGAAATTTAAACTAAATAACAAATTTTATTTTATTCATCTCAAAAACTCAGCAAAAATTCGATGTCATATTAAATATAGTGGCCTGTTGACCATTTCTCTATGGTATTTATATGTGTTTATATTTCTCGCTATTTCATGGATTTTTATTTAACCGTTCGACAGATTTTATTACTTTAACGTGATTTCTTTACTGGATAACTATATTTGAGTAGACGATTGATTTATTTGTCAAATACTGTATTCATTTATTTTCATTGAAAAGACAAAGGGAAGCTACGTCACGTCGGGGAGAATGTGACTGAACTCGTGACAACTGGTCAGGATCGATGGCATCTCAGATCCTTCTTTGGATATTTTCAAGAATCTCGTGATGTTTAGCAGGACCAGCAAACCAGACGTGACAGCAGGATTCAATGTACTGACGAATGCTAGACACAAACACACACACATATGTGCGTGTGTGTTTGCGATTATGTTTATATAACAATTTGAATTTAATTTAGATCTAAAGAAAAAAAATACTAAACTTCATCAGAATTAATAAAATTAAATACATACATGAATCCTTTTAGAATGCGCGTATCGGTTATCGAAACTAGAAAAAAAGTGTGAGTTAGAACTCCGGCAAAGTTTATATAACGTTCAGTTTCGATCTGAAAAAAATAACCTTGAAATTAGTTAAATTACATCATGATTTTTAGAATGCCTGATACGTATGGGTTAAAAAATCTATTTTCCTGCAATGGGTGATTAAAATTATTTTACATTTTGTTTGCAGCAACTCAAAACTCAAGGAAAGAAAAATTCGGAATTCAAAATCAGATTTTAGAGGGATCTACTCCATTAGCCAGTCTTACCCCAGGCATATCATAACGGGTATTATTTAAAAAAAAATGTATTCAGCCTAAGGAAGACGATAATGCAACTATGGCGCAAAGCATTACTGGGAATGAGAAAGAATTACATGATTTTACATTGAACCGAATACACAATCCTAAACAGGAAACATGGAATAAACCTTTACTCCTGTTCAAAAGATCAGGTAGCGGTACCATGTGAAGCAGGTTATAGGCGAACATATCTACAGCAACTAAGAAATATATATATATATATATATATATATATATATATATATATATATATATATATATAATTCCTTAGTAGCTGTAGATATAATATATATAATAATATTCTATATAAATAGCAAATAAAATTTCAAAGTTTTAACGGAGACTTAAGATGTATAGCGTTGAAGTTAACTTTAGAAGGAGTTGGAAATCCAATCAAAAAAAAAGAAAGAAAAGGGATTGATCACTGCACTTCTTTAAATCCGTGGGGAGCGTGAACCGGAAGATAGGCGACACTACCTACGAATGATTGCAAAACACTTTTTTACTCAGAGATCACGTAGGTTATTCGATACGTAATGTGAATTGAAGTATCATCTAACTAAATATAGATTCCTACCGGTATATATATAAACTATAATATTATATAACTATAAAAATCAACATTATAGAGTCGTTAGATTCACACCAATGTAGTGTAATGGTTAACAAGCTTGTCTTTCTAGTACAATTACGACCGTGCCTCATCTATGTTATGCTTTGTAAATCCCAAGATTAATCTATAGTCAGTTAGAAAATATGAAAGACATTAAATTTATGTGTTAACCTCTATGTTTATATCTACAAATAATGCTCTGTGGCCGATAGTGATCACTCGTCTATATATTTATAAAGAGTAAAAAAAGAAATCACTCGTGTGTGTCTTTGCATTTCTTAAAATAGGGCAATTGACTTTTGTTTGGCTGAGAAAAAATCCGTGTCTGAACGATCGAACAGACATTGGTATTGTCGTTGCTTTCACCTATACATGAGACGAAGGGTCGAACTCATTATAAAGGCATACTTTCTTTAATAAGACTACCTGATGCTGATGCACAGAGCGATAGCTATAAATTTACACTGCTTAAGAAACGTCTTGTCTATTAAACAAATATATCTGCTAAATATAGCGTTTAAAGAAGTGTGTGTGTGTGTGTGTATATATATATATATATATATATATATATATATATATATATATATATATATATATGTGTGTGTTATTTATCTATATTAACACGGTACTACGATTAAGCTTTATATATATATATATATATATATATATATATATATATATATATATATATATATATATAGTTTTATTTCCGCAGCGAGAATTCTCAGGATCATGTTAAATAATATTGACAAATTCTGTCTATCAGTTTATTTTAATTAAATCTTTCAGCTTTCCAAATATGGTGTTTTTCTTTCGTAGGTAATTTGGCCAAAATTCATACGCTTTCATTTTACATTATTTTTCTGGAGTTCTTTCGAATTCATCTTCAGTCGTATTCAGGGATCATTCTCTTTGAAGCTAAGCGACTGTTTTTTTTTTATTCTGGCATTCCCACGTTTGATGTAATCAATTTCAAATTGATATCATCAAAAGTGAGAACGCCAGAATTAAAATCTTGTTCCACAAGTACGAACATAATAATCCTTGAAAACGACTTAAGAAGCATTAGAAAGGACTCGGGAAAAATAATATTAAATAAAAGTTAGTATAAAATGAAATATAGATATATGAATATATTTTTTGAGTAATTTCGATTTGAAGTATGTCTTGATATAATGTGAATGTATTTATTTATAATATTTTGATGTCTTCGCAATTAGATTTTTTTTTAAGTATAGCAGCATCAAGAGTCTGTTTGCATCTGTTTGCATCAGCACGTATCCGTTTGTTGTTTTTTTTTTTTCAGTATTATTATTTCTGAAATACATTTAATATGTTCATTTTTAAAGGGAGTAAACATTAAATTTGTCTTTTTGTTTAATGATTTTAAATGTAGTAATTTCTCCAGGCATAATATAAAATATTTTGTTTTATTGCTAAAGATTTGTCGGAGATCTTGTCTTACGTCCGACAGTGATAGGCAAAGTCAATATATTAAACAAAATGATTAAATCTAAATAAAGTAAGATGAATCAAAACTTACTGCTCAAGTGTAGCCATTATATATGGATTACGGTCCTCCTTGGAATAATCCGTACAAACCACCAATTGATATTATATATATATATATATATATATATATTAGCTTCTTTTTTTATGGGGGGGAATTAATATTTTTTCCGCTCATGGTCTATTATTAGCGGTTCTGTAAATTTTCTTTTCCTGCTTGTTCTTCTTATCTCCGTTTCTACTTGTGGTCTTTGAATTTCAAATGCTTCAAAAATCGCCTCCTTGGACGTCCCTCAACGCAGCCTTCTCTCTCTCTCTCCTCGCTGCTTCGTTCGGGTGTCGCCGCTCCAAACGTGACGTCCGCCTGTCAGTCGTGTTGTCCCGTCCTGTGACGACCAACTGGCTTGGTACCGGTCGCGGCACCCAAATGTGACGTTCTAACCTTTTGGTGATTCGAATGGGAATCTGGTTAGATTCGATATCAGCCCCGTCGTTCCAAAATCGCTTCCAACGTCTGGTTACCAATGTAACTGCGTTGATCTCCAGTCCGCCTACCCACGTTGTGAATTGATCTTAGGCAGACGAAATCAATCAGTAGTCGGGGCCGTAATGCAAATTGAGTTCAAACGAGGGTGATATCGCACAAATATGCATAAAATAAAATAAAATGATAACTCAAAAGTTCAAGGTATCAAAAAAAAAGGATAACAATACTTTATATCTAGTTGCTGGATACATCGGACTGCGTCTACTCCCGACCCGTTATATGTATTGTGACACGTTGTTTTTTTGTTAGGCGAGTTTTAACACTTTAAGTTGTCTGTTCTTTAAGAAATTGGTTCTTGGTGTGTCTTCAGGCGATAGTCGAAAAACTTATTTTGGTGGTATGGATCTAAGTCGCTCTTCAAAATAAATTGTTCTTGGATTGAAGATGACATGAGTGCGCGAATCTTAGTCAGCTCTGAGGCCTGCTTCAACTAAACACTCTTCTCTGCTGAACTCTCCGGGAAACTCTCCGAGAAAACTCTCCGGGAAACTCTGATTTTCGCTCGCTGCGACTTTGCTTATATGGTCGCCGACCAAAAGACGGGGTGGGTTTGTCGCGGTTGGAGGTTCCTCGATAATTCCAAATCCATATCTACTTCTTTTTTTTTTTGGTTAGGAATTTTCCACTCCTTTCCATTTTTGGAAGTCTTCTATTACTCCCACCTTCTCATATTCTTAAATGGATATCTCACCACACCTCAGAGGGGCGTCAACAGTTCTTCCCACTTCCTCGTAGCAACTTCTCATACCTATCCTCTAAAAGGGCGGCGGCGGCTTCCCTCCCTGCGTCACGTGACCACCTCCGCCTGGCCCTCGTTATCATTCGGCCAATCGCGTCCAGCCGGGTGTGTGTGATCCAACTGGCTATGTTTTAAGAAGAAAAAAATAAATATATCTTACTCAAAAAAAAATTATCTTTTTCTTTTCTTTCCTTAATCGCAGCTCTCATCTTCTCTGGCCGCCAACAGAACAATGCGACCAGTAGTGTGATAACCTCTATTCTCATCTGGACATCGTCAGTCGGATTTTCGCCAATTATCAGAATGGGTGGTCGTCCAGCAAAACACAGTCGACCGTCGTCTCGAAAAAACAGTTCCATTGTTCTAGTCATTCTTGGTGCCAATTTCTGATAACAGTTTTGTTATCACAACCGAATTCTAATACCTATAGATGTCTTGTCAAAAACGGCCAAGTCGTGACTCAGGATTGGTTTCGTGTGTGGTTAGCAGACGACCTATTAAAGCCTTTCCCAACAATATTGTTTGCCCCCTCTGACACAGTTAATTTTTCTTATCTATCCAAAGCCCTGTATTTCACCTGTTTTTTGTCAATTATCAAAATAACATTGTCAATTGGAGTTCTTAGCCAGCCGGTCTGTGGTTTGTTAATTAGATGTTCGCCAGCATTAAGCGGCTGTTATCTATCCCCGAAAACACAAGTTCGCCACCAGAACATAGTCAATTTTCTTATCCATTTAGAATTTTTCTGCGATGGTAATGACACCTTTCACCATTTGCGACTTATCAAAATAACATTGTCAATGTCCCCGGTCGTGGGTGGCTTCTTTTATCATCTAAGCTTAAGTCTCGCCTCTCTTTTCCTTTCTTTCCTTTCTCTTTTTACATTCTTTTCTTTTGTGACGTCGTCACCCGGTCGCAGCGTCGACTGTGTCGTTCGATCCCGGTCGCGGCGCCAATTATGACGTCACGTGCTCCCCAGGCTCTGATATCCTGGTCACGGACAGCACCAACTGTGATGTCTTTGCCGCGGCGTCAGCTGTTCGCTCCTCGCTGCTCCAAACGTGACGTTCTAACCCTTTGGTTAGATTGATACCAGCCTCGCCGTTCCCAACCCGCTGCCAACGCCTGGTTACAGGGTAACTGCACTGATCTCCAGTCTGCCTAACCACGTTGTGAATTGATCTTAGACAGACGAGATCAAACAGGGGTTGGGGCCGTAATGCGAGTTGAGTCTAACGGGGGTGATAACACACAATTATGTATAAAATAAAATAAAATAAAAACTCACAAGTTCCAACGTATCAAGAAAAAGGTAACAAACTTTTTTATGTCTATTTGCTCGGTACATGGGACTATATCTACTTCCCCGACCCGTTCTGTGGATTGTGGCACGACACTTTTTACTAGGCAACTTTAAGGCTTCCAGTTTTCTGCTCTCTAAGAAATTTGTGTTTCGGTGTGTCTTTGGACGAAAGTCGAAAAAAAAAACTTATTTCTGTGGTCTGATTCTAAGTCGCTCTTCAAACTACTTGTTCTTGGTTGAAGAAGAGTCCAGAAGTGTGCGTGAATCTTGGTCAGCTATCTTGACGCGGTTTCAAAACTGGGTGCTCATCTCTGTTTGTCGTCCACGGCTGAACTATTTCGCCGTCCGCGGCTCAACTCAAACTGATTTCTGTCGGTTGGGGTTTCGCTTTTATTGACGCAGTCGAAACTGGGCTGGGTCTATCGGCGCTAGGGGTTTCTTCGATAATTCTAAATACGTATCCACCCTTCTTATTTCTGGTTAGGGATTTTCCATTTTCGGTAACTCACTCTCACTCCCACTTCCTTACTGTGCCTCTGAGGGGCGTATACCCGTTTCCCCGCTTCTTCGTATCGGCTCCTTACACTTACACTTCTGACAGGGGCGTCGACCGATTCTCCTCGTGTGTCACGTGACCGCTCTCGGCCAATGAGGTCCTGGTCGGGTATCTTTCCTCCTCCTTCGTGTGTCATGTGATCTTATTTAGCCAATGACGTCTTTAGTCGGGCGTGGACAATCCGTGGCTTTGTTTTGGGGAAAGAAACACCTTGCTTAAAAAACAAAAATATTAATTTAAATCGCCCTTATCATGAGCGACTGAGATGACACCTTCGGCTTTTTAACACGTGGTATTTGTCAAGCAGTTTATCGCTAATTGGATATGACCTAAGAAAGGGATTTCTCAGACCCGTTGGCGTTTTGAATGAAATAAAAATATTTCATTTTCCTCCGCCCGAAGGTCCGATAATAAAAATCTTTATTATCTCAAAAAAAAAAAATTTTCAGCGACATCATCTTGTGTGGCTTTTTCCAATTCTGGAGACTGTCTGGGTTTTCGTTTTAATGGTTTGCCTTCATATCCTTAGATACACTTCCCCACCCACTTAGACCTTTACTATTACTCCAATGACACACCTTCCACTTGTTACTTATCAATATTTTCATTGTCCCTAAACTTCGTTTCTTCTTTTCTTTCTTTTCCCTTGGATGACAACCAAGTGATAACAACATCCATTTTCCGCGGATCTCGTCAGATGCTTGACCTGAATATTTTTCGACACCTGTTATCTGTCAGCCGTGCGAGTGTGTGCTCGCCTATGACCTGTTTTCGTATTATTTTTTCTTTCTTTCTTCTTTGTTTTCTCTTTCCTTCTTCCAGATCGCTTGAATGTAAAGAAAAAATTATTCTTAAAACCCAAAATATTTTTCGGCCCTAAATAATTATTAAATGGTTGATAAACTGTAAAAAAATATCATATATCTATGAATATTTCTTTCAAATCGTCAGGATGCATGGTGCCACACTTTTCGTCCTGGTAAATGGTGTCACACTCCATTGAGTCTTCATTTTCCGAAGGTGACAAGCTTGGCTCGTCTACCCGTCTTTTTTGTATCTGATTGATATGTCTCCTGTGAGTGCCTTTTTCGCCTTGGATCGTATACAGAACATTTTACAGTCTGCATATTATCGTAGCTGATTTCCAGTATGGCATGTTTTTCTTGAACCTTCTGAAATAGTCCCGTTCGCCTGGTTGGAAGGATCTTTTAAGCACTATCGGTGTATTATTTACATTATTCGGACGATTGTACTCAACTTTGTCACCATATCTATCACAACGTTTCGGCCGTTGTACGCTCCGGCCTTCTTCAGGTGGTTGGAATGTCGAAATGGAACTAGAACACTCTACCCAAGTGAGCGAAATAAAGGGTTCAGTTCGACAGAGTGAATGAGAAACAGAGAGAGAGAAATCCAGATAGATAGATGCACATATATGTTTATCATTTAAATGTATGTATATATATATATATATATATATATATATATATATATATATATATATATATATTTATTTGTAACATAGAGAAAAGCTTACTGAATAGAATAATCAAACGAAGGTTGATAACGAACCATAATACTTAGAAGAATCACACATACATGATTCGCCCGTGGCGGGTAAATGACGTTTTCCACTGCTAGATTTGAGTCAAGTGAATTTCACAATGAATTACCAAATGCAGAATATATGCCAAACTCCCCACTCGTTCAGATATAACACAGGGGCGAATTTACTGCGGTGCATGCGGGCGCGTAAGTTCGGCGTAAATTTCCCCGTAGACTTCTTGGAAAACAGGTAGCTCCCGAGAAGGGACTCTGCTCTTCGACATAGCCTAGTGTGAGTATCCTTTCTTGCCGGAGGCAGAGAGGTTGACGACCAAAACTAGAGACGAATCTCCAACTGCAGATCAACATACAGTATTTACTATTATATTTATGTGAATGGGAATATACACATTATCGTTCCAATATATGCTTTAACATTAACCCACACTTACACACACACACACACACACACACACACACACACATATATATATATATATATATATATATATGTGTGTGTGTGTGTGTTTGTGTGTGTGTGCATGTAATATTATTTCTAAAGTAAGAAAAAAAAAGATTTATTAATCAGTCATATATTTTATACCGTTATTTACATCGGATAAACAAATAGACAATCTTAGTTAATGGACGGGTCTCTTTGTTACCGATTCGTTGAAAAAACTAGTAGAATATGACGACGTTTTCTCTTGTGAAGAATAACGCAGACTCGTATCTTCTGTGATTGAGCATTTTCGCATTTATGGTATTTCTCTAATATTTATGTAGGTGCATGAAATTAAAATACGATTTACAAAAGTAAACGGTGCGTCTAATCAAATTTGATCATTCAATAAAATAAAGTTTAAATTACCACACACACACACACACACACACACACACACACACATATATATATATATATATATATATATATATATATATATATATATATATATATATATATATATATATATATATAAGAAATATACGGTGAAGAAAAAATTTTATGACGTATTTCATTCCTTTAGACATCGTCCCAGCAACATAACAAATTCAGTCAAAAAAAAAAATCATAAAAGACGAAATGCATCACAAGAAAACTTTTTACACGTTCTCATATATATATATATATATATATATTTTCGTCATTTATGATTTTTTCTGACTGAATTTGTTATGTTACTGAGACGATGTATATATATATATATATATATATATATATATATATATATATATAT
>CAHIKZ030002755.1:825000-912500 GCA_903632075.3 Acanthosepion pharaonis | reverse complement strand
ACGCCAAAAGTTCCTCAGAATATCATGAATATCTCATGGCAGTCTTTTTTACCTGACACAGAACTTCGGGAGAAAGCTAATGTCCCTATAATTGAGAAGCTGATCATCCTCAATCAAATTTGCTGGACAGGTGAATTGGTGCGCATGGCTAATTCAAGAGTGCCTAAACGTACATCTTTATGGTGAACTATCTGCAGGCAAGTGTCCCAGACACAAACGTAGAAAGCGCTTTAAAGATTCAATCAAAACCAATCAGGGGGAGCTTGGAATCTCAGTTGATACCTGGGAACTGGAGGATGAATGTCGACCTTCGTGGAGAAGGACAGCTCATCAAATTTGTAAAAAGAATGTTTGAAAAGGACAAGGTAAAACATGCTAAGTTTGAGCGCGATCCTCGTGAAGGTAATCTTAAAGCTCTAAATTCCATACTAACGTTGCAGCATGTATGTAATTTATGTGGAAAATTCCCTCTTTCAAAGTCAGATCTTCAAAGACACCTTATGTTTCACCGGGCTCGTTCCATTGAAAGAAGCCAGAAATAAGTCCTTCTTATAAACTCTGCCACATGCAATGATGTTCTGGATTAACAAGGCACATGTAAATTCACGTTGGTGCCGTGCCTGTTGGGCATAGTGATCTCTCTTTCTGGTGTAACATTTGCGAAAAAGCTTGTAAAAGTAAGTCTGGTTTAAAAAGGTATCTGCGCTCTTATGAACTCTGTGTCTGAAATTTATAAAAAAAAAAAAAAAGGAAATAAATTTGTTGTGGAGATGGTTTTCTTCTGTCAGGAAGTGACAATCACAATTTCCATGTATTTTTTTTGTGTATATATATATATATATATATATATATATATATATATATAGTTAAGTTTCGAAGAACTTGCTAAACCGAATGGGTAATTCCAAGGAGGATGAAATCCTGAGAGCTCAATGTGAATCCAGAGCTAATATTTAATGAAAAAAACAGAGCACTTTAATCTTTAATATTACCCTCAAATATTATTAAATAATGAAACCTAAACCATAATTAAGTTTAGCCATATAATAATAAAGAAAAATTGCATTCATAAATTAGATTTAAATTAAAACTAATATAGATGTTATTGTTACCAAAATTTCTTTACAATATTATGAAAGTACAATTGGTCGGGTAAATATACTATTATAATTTTAAATGTTCTCGATAAATGTGCTAATTAAAATAGCAGTTAACTTATATTAAGACCCTAACTTAAAAAAAACTAAATGTTTAAATTGATAACATTCATAATTTTTTAGACATCTAAATTTCTATCAAGCATTGAAATCTATATTTTACATAATTTTGTTAAAACAAAATTACAGACTTTTCGATTCACTTCCCTCTCCCCCTCTCTCTTTACCGTAACACTCATTTAGATATATCTCTATTACTTGTCTGTCTCCTCTCTCCTTTCCATTTTTCCTTTTCTTTTCCCCCACTACCCTCCCATTCCTATATATCATTTCCGTTATGTTAACCATCTAAATAGGTCACGATTAGGTCACTCCTCCTACCCCAATATAAAACATACTTAAGAGAAATATGAAATTTACCACTCTCTATACTATACCTTGTCTCGTTGACTACAACGATCACCCTCCCTGTTAAATTACAAAAATTACACTACGCATCAATTTCAAATCCCATTTTTCCTTTCATTTCGTTGATGGAAGTGTTACCTTATGATCCGGAGTCCTTCAAAAAGGATTTTGGTGAAATAAATTATTGTAATGGTACCGTAAAATGGTCTGTTTTTCATTAAATATATATATATATATATATATATATATATATATATATATATATATATATATATATATATATATCAGAACGTTCTAATTCTGAATATGAGACCCATATTGGGGTCGATCCCAGCGTGCATGATATTTGGGAAGTGTCTGAAATCATAACAAGAGTTGAACCAATACATGTATATGAATTGTGTAGATGGAACACTTTGGAGCCGTCGATACCTGGTGCTAGCACGAAAACACAAGTCATAGTAGCCAGGTGCTTGTGCGTGGTGGCCTTGTTCAAATTGTTGATCACGCTAGCTAACACACTTTTCCCAAGAATCTGTAACCAATGTCTGTTCAGCTGGTGCAGTATAAAGCACAGTTTGGCTCTGTGGGTGTTGAATAAACACAAATTCTCCTGAGCAAGTGTTTGCAATAGGGATGGGCTATCCACCCTAATAGACGGGTATTCTCGCATACGAGTGGCCAACTATATATTAGTAGTAGTAGTAGTAATCTTATAAGTATAAGAAATTATACTCGTTCGGAAATCTTTCAGTGTTTTGATTTGCAAATAATGAAAACAATACCAAAGCGAAAAAAAAGTATAAAAAAAGAAAGAACCAAGAACATGTACGTTGGCCGAAAATAATCGTCTAGCATGCAAGTACAAAGCCCAAAGAAAATACCTCGATACGAGTAGGCAAAATAACTAAATAAAGTGCTCGATACAGTACGTAGAGCAGACCTAGTTAAACCCAGAGAGCCAGAAACACCGACCGAGGTTTCACCTAAGCGGATCGTCAGGGAAAGCTGGCTCTTTCCTGACGTTCCGCTTAGGTGAAACCTTTGTAGTTTTGGCTGGCTCTCTAGGCTTAACTAACGAACTAAACTATATATATATATATATATATATATATATATATATATATATATATATATATATATATGTGTGTGTGTGTATATATATATATACGTGTGTGTGTAATATTTTTGATTAAAAATATGATTCCTTCGCTACATAAGAGTTCACATGTTTCAAAAACGAGAGCCGAAGCCATCCAGATAATTATTAAAATTAAGTTGAATTGTGGTGTTTAGTCCCCTTTCATCTCAAGCGAAATTTTAGGAATAAGCTATGTTTCGGTTTACCTGTGTTTTTAAGCGTGGTCCGTTACAAAATTCGTTATTGTGGGAGAGGCTAGACTATTTTCCTTCGTTAAGTGGTCAGAGAGTTAATTCTTATCAATAGATTCATCATCTTCTGAGAGGTTTTGTTAAGGTTGGTAGGGTATCTATTTCAAGGCTAATGTTAGCTAATGTTATATATATATATATATATATATATATATATATGTACGTATATCCGCTTAGGTGAAACCTTGGTAGGTTTGTCTGGCTCTCTGGGTTTATCTAACTAACTAAGTAACTAACTATTGTGGCACCCTGCATTATTAGAAAAACTAAAAAGAAGTATTCATAGAAATATGATTTAATTTTATTCGGTTTATTAACCAGTTGTTAGTTATTTAGACGAAGAATAATTGAGTTTGAGAATTATTCTCTAATTGTATTTAGGCGATCCTAAGGGAAGAAGAAGGAAAAAAGAAAGAGGAAAAAAAAAAAAAAGAGGAGAGATGGATAATGCAAAAGCCGGTCATAAGCGAAAACAGGTGTCAAGAGATATCTAGGCCAACGCGCCTGACCGAATTTCACGAACAATAGAAATTGTTATTTGAAAGAATAGAGTTAGAGATAATTAAAAGAGAGAAAGGGAACAGACATGGTACAAGTGGAAAGACATCAAGACGGACGATTAATAAAATCGGTCAAAACACCTGGCCTACTTTTGTGTCCGCGGAATGTGGAAGTTCATTATCAATTTGGAGAAATGGGATTTTTTAGAACAATGGAAAAAGAAATATTAATCGAAAAGGGGTGTCTTTGGGATGAGAGGTGACCGTTGGAATTGTATACAGATCCTGACCAGCTCTAGAGTTGAAGATTAGAACCCCTACGATGATAAAGTGAAGATATTTTCAACTCAGATAATTAAGATTTTGGCTATCAGGCCTGAGCGAAAATAAAGGAATGAAAACAATTGTTTTGGCTCACAGAAAGCGCCAGCAAGACGAGAAAAATTCTTCCTGAAGTCACATCTAATTAGCGGCGGGCTGTTTTGACAAAAGCCAAAAAAATGAAAAGGCCGAGATTGTCATTTTTTTCGTGCGTGCGAAAAAGGCCAAATTGGATTTTGTTTTTTTAGCAAGGTGGTCTTCCCCAGAACAAAGCCCCGGATAGGCCACGCCCGATTGGAGACGTCACGAAGGACGAGAGACACCCAACCACAATCTCATTAGCCGAGAGCGGTCACGTGATATGCGAGAAAGAGGAGAAAGGACGCTCGACCAGAACCCATTGGTCGAAAACGGTCACCTGACATGCGAGAGACCTGGAGAGATGGGTGTGCACCTCCCCCCCCAGAGGCACTGTGAGGAAGTAGGGGTGAGAGTAAGAGCGATAATGGGAAATCAGAACTAATGCGACTTTTGGAATTATCAAGAAAACCCTGACGCCGACAGACCCTCTCCAGTTTGTTGCGGCGTCAATAAAAGCAGGACCCCAATCGACAGAAATCAGAGTTGCGTGGTAGACGGCCAGAGTAGTTGGAGAGCGGACGGCGGGCCTTGTTCATTCGCCCCTTGCGGGCAAGAAGGGCCGGTCCGTTTGGCCCGGACAGGCAGAGAAGTTGCAGCGCTGAAGCCGAAGAAAGAAGTTAGAATTGCAGGCCAGACAGGCAGAAGAATTGCAGGCCAGACAGGCAGAAGAATTGCAGGCCAGACAGGTAGAAGAATTGCAGGCCAGATAGGCAGAAGAGCTGCAGGGCAGACAGGCAGAAGAATTGCAGGCCAGACAGGCAGAAGAGTTACAGGCCAGACAGGCAGAAGAGTTGCAGGCCAGACAGGCAGAAGAGCTGCAGGCCAAACAAGCAGAACAGTTCCCCGGACGGCAGCGAGAAGAGTTGAGTTCCCCGGACGGCAGCGAGAAGAGTTGAGTTCCCCGGACGGCAGAGAGAAGAGTTCGGACCTTGGCGAGAAGAGTTGCAGGGCGGACGAAGAAGAAGTTACTTGCAGTTGCGCATAGAAGAAATTGAAATCAAACCAAGCCTAAGAACAGAGATTCGTCCAACCCAAATCGAAGTGAAGAAATTCGTCCAACTCAAGCCGAAGTGAATAAGCTCGTCCAACTCAAGCCGAAGCGAAGAATCAGCCGTGAACGACTGGTAGAGATTAGCGCCCAGTGTCGAAACCAAACCAAACCACACTCCGACATACAAATTTCTAGAGAGTAGGCAACTCGAAGTCTTTAAATTGTATGGTAGAAGCTTGGTGCCACAGTCCACAAAACGGGTCGGGAAGTAAGAATAATTTTTATGTAACGAACATTAGATATAAAAAGGTTGTTACCCTTTTTATCAGTAATTTTTTTGCCTCGTGAGTTTTCTTTTTACTTGTGTGTTGCCACCCCGTCGAACTCAACTTGCATACGGCCCCAATCCCTGTCTGATCCCGTCTGTCTAAGATCTAATCACAACGTGGGTAGGCAGACCGGAGATCAGTACAGTTACCCTAACCAGGTGTTGGAAGCGAGTTGGGAACAGCGAGGCTGGTAATCATCATCTAACCAAAGGGTTGGAGCGTCACACTTGGAGCAGCGAGGAGCGAACAGCTGACGCCGCGGCAAAAAACATCACAATTGGTGATGTCCGTGACAAGATCGACCCTTGGGCGGCTACATCACGTCACGTCACAATTGGAGCCGCGAACGAGATCGAACGACAGAGTCGACGCTGCAACCAGGGGGGCGACGTCACACTATATATAATGAGAGAATTATATATATATATATATATATATATATATATATATTTAATTATTATTTATAAAAAAATTATAACATAAGTATGTTATAAAATCACTACAAAATTTTTTATAATTTTTTATAAATAATAATTATATCTGCTCTACTTTGTATTGAGCACTCTTTTAATAATAGCAATTGTTGGTTATTGGAAATAATTCCGTATATACTTGGATATATATATATATATATATATATATATATATATATATATATTAACTCTCTCATTATTCAACAATATTCTATTTTAAATAAGATACGCTATTGGTAAGGTATATTAATCTAGAAACAAGATTATCCTTTTCCTGTTTAAAAATGTAGATAAAATTTGTGAATATCCTGAAAACTGGTTAAACTTCTCTTGACCGATGAAGAAATAATGCAAACTAATATCGTCTAACACATAAAACAATAATATATAACATATATTACTTCAACACTGTATTATACATCATTTGCTTATGTACAGTAACTAGATGTTGTTTCTTTGTTTAACAATGTCTCAATAAGCGTAAAAATCACATTAAACCCATGAGATTTTAATCTCTTTACAAGGGAGATTAATTTAGAATCATATAGCAACCAGTCTTCATATCAAATCTAACGTGATATATGGAGAGTGAGTGAAAGTCACTATCATGTGCGATAAATAGGTAGAAATGATCAAACTGTATTTCACGTTTCAATTTCGTTTAGACGCAGAAAAATAATTTTAAAAAATTTCTGCTCGACAATGCAATTCACATATAAACCCGTTACTTTCATTTAAATATTTTAAAGATCTCACTATGGATTGCCTTATGGAATTTCTTCTATTTATAGAACTTACACTATTACTGTTTGTTTTCGATTTCTTCAGAGAAAATTGCCTGATAGAATTAATGATATATTATAAATTAAAAGATACAAAAATAGGATGTTTGGTACGTCAAAGGTATGTCTTCTCACCGGACTTTTTTCAAAATGTAAAGTCAGTTTTTTCTTAGTGATTAATTCTATTAGAATTAATTATTGGCAGTTATAACATGAGAAATGTAATACATTATTTAATAAATGTAATTCTTCCTTTTGTTGTTATGTCTACTTACAGTTGTAATAACGTTGTGTGCCTTACAAATAGTCCTTTCTTGCAACAAGTGCAATTAATAAACTTAATGTTCAGAAACACTATAAATAGTTTAACAAGCAGCAACTGTTGTGCATGATCTAAGTTTAAAATGGAAAAAAAATATATACACGTCTTCAAATTGAATTTGTGATTGCCATTATCTTCTCTAGCGGTATGTTATTTTAAAGATTATCTGATTCTAAACTTTAGTTAACCTTTACATACTTGGGAAGGGTGTTAGAATAGTCCAGAACCTTTACTGACGGCAACCGGCCTGCATACTGATACAAAATTATTCAGTGAATATATAAAAATAGAGAGGAATATCAAACAAGGATGTGTCTTCTCATGTGACTTATTCAACTCATGTTATATGGTCCCTTCGTGCTTGGGGTTGTCTTGGGGCGATGGTCTTGATTCATTTGTATGTTATATTCTTCTCTCTGTCATCTTCCGACCGGGTGATCGTTAGTTGGTTTTTTCGGAGGTAAAATGAGAACTTCAACAATATTGTTTTTTACAAACTATTAAACACACGAACGTGTGCATTTTTAACTAGTCAGTGGAGCCGCTTTATAAGCCTCACTGGGAAGCAAGTTCCCCGAGACACAAAATAACCACGTCTGATCTCTTCGACATGTAAATCTTCGCTCCTTAAAATAAACTTCTATCACTTTAACCTTCCCACGCTAGTCTTAACCAATCAAAAATGACATCCTTCGTTTTGTCTACTATATGATCTTAAGGTCAAAATGTGGAAGTCAGAGAAAAATACAATTCTTTAAAAAATAATAGTCTGCTAGTCTATTATTTAACAATTATACAGACATTTAGAAGTCCTACCAGGATTCAATATTGGCGGACATAATCTTAACAATGTAAGATATGAAGATGGCAGTCTTGATAGCAGACACAGAACAGAAACTACAAGAATTATTACAGGAGGTTGGGAAAGAAATCTAGAAGAAAAGCTTAAACATATGTTCCTAAAAGACAGAATTTGTAGTTCTTAGACAAAGTAATAGCCAAATATGGAAATTATAATTTGGAGAAACGAAAACCAAAAAGTACGATTTAAATATATAGAATTCTTTTAACAGAAGAGATTGAGCGCGACAATAAAATCGAAAGTTGCAGGCGGATAGCGGAAGATGCCTTGCAAAAGCTAAGCACTGTATTATGAAACAGAGCGAATCGGTGGATACAAAGAAATGAGTACTGACCTCTTATGTAATGTGAGTGAACCTATATGGCAGTGAATCGTGGACAATGTCGTTGTAATTTAAAACAACAGAATTCTGGTTTTACAGAAATAGGTTGTGAATATCATGCACTAAACATGTGGACAACGCCAAATTTGATATAAAACAAATATGACATGTTTGTTTAGCATAAGGATGAAACAGTTGAAAATTCTAGGGCACAGAGGTGGCCTTTGAAAATTTGATACCCTGAGAACAGTTTGAAAGCAAGATGGACGAAGAATAAGTGGATGGCCGAAAAAAACTTTAGCATAGATTATGAAAAAAAGATTAAGTACTACAAAGGAGAAGAAATTGTGGAGAGCTAGAATCACCAATGATAGTGAATATGGATGAAGAATATAAACATTCTTTCGTTTACTATGCTTGAAACGATAGTTTTAGCTAAATCTAATGAGCTTGATTTAACAGCTTGCTTCACCGTTAAAACAAGATCGTTGAAATTGCCTTGAAGTAAATTATTTATTTGTCTCTATTTCTGGGATGAAGTATTGTAATTATTTACATTATTTATATTGTTCGGACTGTTGTCCTTATCTCTGTTGCCATATTCCAGACGTTTCGGCTGGTGCATGCGTGCATAAAAGCGTTGGTTGAATCCAGTGACACGACCTAATGAGTTGTGAGTTCAATTTCGGGCCTACTGCGGTAGTGAACAAAACATGGATAGCCGAGCTAAAGGGGGATAAAGGAGGCATACTGAAGAGGTATGACATGTGGAACTAGAACAATCTACCCCGGTGGATGAAATAATGGGTTCAGTTGGAAAATCCGATTACCTGAAGAAGGCCGGAGCATGAAATGACCGAATATGTGAATATGGCAATATAGATGAAGACAACAGTCCGACACATTTAGACAAAGCATATGTATCAGATTGTAAACTTTTTAAATAAAAGTCTTTGAAATAAAATATTAAACGCGAAATAAGTTATAACCTGCATATCATTTCTACGAAAGCGTAATCTTTGCAGTGACAGTAAATTGGCTACTTTTCCATCAATCAAGTATCACGCATGCCAAATTATTCTTTCAAGAAGTTTAAGGGGAATGTAATTACTTTTTTTTATATTTTGTTTAAAACGTTTTGATTTCAAAAGGATTTCAAAAGGATTTCCTTTCCAGGGCAATAGTTGTAGTTTATATGTTACTGTCATTTTTTCTTACTTTTCAAATTTGCAATTTAAGCCAACTGTGTTATCAGAGGAAGGTCTTTTTCATGTCTCCAATTTTCTTGTAGCTCGCCTGATTATTGAATAACGTATATACTTGTGTGTAGTGCGAGTTTTTCTCTCCGTTTTTATGCAAGATATAGGGGGCGCACTATGCACAGATAATATTTTTGAAGAGGTTAAAAATCATGTATTTTCGGTGGATGGTTGCACTATACTCAGGTATATTTTACTAAAAGGTTTAAAAATCATTAAAAAATTCAGGGGGGTACTATTGTCATAATCAACTTATACCCGAGTATAAACTGTAGGTACCTGAATAAAGTCTGCTTTGGGGAAAATTTTGAAGAAATATAAAAGAAACCCATATTTAACATGGGGAATATGCTGTTTGGGGGCACGTAATGAAGATGGAATGCTTGGAAAATCTGATACTCAGAGGACAAATCGAAGGAAAGAGGGACAGAGAAAAGCAGCGTGAAACATACTTGATGAACTTGAGCAAATAGATAATAGATCAGGTTTTGGTAGAAATAACAAAAAGAAAAAATACTTATTAAGAGCTATAAAGAGAGAGGAAGATGTGAAGGGCTATGATCGCCTACGTTCTTAAAGGTCACGACACATAGAAGAAGAAGATATATTACAGTGATTAAAATATAATTTGATTAATGAAAATAGTTACTGAAATTAAAAATAGCAAAAACTGAATACCTTAAATTGCGAAATCAATGCTATATATGGTGTCTAAAGAACGTGGCTTCCTTCTTGAGGTGGCACAGTGGAGTAGTGCGTAGTAGCTTGGACTGAGGGCTCGGAGAATTTCAGTCAAATTCCACTCGAATGTATTACATTCGCTTACGTGCTAATACCTTTGCAAAAGGTGTGAATCCTTTTCTTCTCCCTCCAGCTATGGCAATTAGCAGGACAGACTCAGATGGCAACTGTTCTAGAAGAAGGACAACTTTGAATTCAAAATCTGCGAAAGCTTGTTTGGGGACTTTGTCACACGTCGTGCACCGGGTCTCTGTATTCAGCCCTTCAAAAATATGGATGGTTCTGCAAAAAACCTTCATCACTATAATAAAACATATAAGCTGGTTTCTGGGCTGTCGGTTCCTAGGAATTGACTTGCTGACCCTCATATTTTGATTACGATGGGAGAGTCCGCCAAAAAATGTAATAAACAAACTTTCATAAATTTTGGAAATAATTGTGGCAAGATTCTCTGTCTCAAAATAAATATTTTTAATTGGACAAAAAATAAAGGAATAAGAAAGTAAAATAATGAATGGACAATGGAACCCAGTATATATTAAATAATAATATTAACATTTATTTCATTATTTTATTTTTATCCAGATCTGCTGGTAGATATAATCTTACTACAGAAACGCAAAACCATATCATTTAATATGGAAAGAATAATACGAACCATTCCTTCAAAAAAAAAAAAAAAAATGACGGACGTCCTTTGAAGTAGTTTCTTAGATCCCAGTCTTATGCGCATGAACAACAACTGTAAACACTTCCGGGAAAACTGAAACTAGTTCATCCCATAGGCATGGTAGACAGGTTAACAAGTGAATGTAAAATAACATAGAAGGAACTTATGCTTCAAAAGTAAGAAATTTTGTAAGAAAGAAATAGAATTTAATTCGTTTTCAATTGATGTCAAAATCTCTCTTGATTCAACCACTGAAAATGTAATTAATGAAGACGTGCGTAGATTTCAGGCGGTAGCTTGATTAATTTTGTTAATCGTAATCTAATTATTAGGTAGTTTCTTAACCTTTCAACTCTCGCGGAAAACTGTTGTCAATGATATAAAAACGTGGCCATATAAAAGGTGTGTTGCAAATAACGACTTTATTTAGAATACAACACGATGAACAGTAGGATTATATTAAACTGAGGAAAAAAGCCAGAATAAAAAGTTAACCACTCTTCATCCTGTTTAGAAAATACCAGTAATTTTTTCATCTTTCAGAACGTCGGCCATCATAGCTTACTGCAATTCATAGTTTTTCTCACTTCAACTTTTGACGGTTTTCCGTTCCTCTTTATCCTTGTTCTTCCATACAACCAAAAAATTGCACTAAATAAATTACTTGTTTGTTCACTTTGTTCTGTTGCCTTTAATAGAATGTACGTCTCGTATACCATTAGACATAATTACCTCACATCTACAAAGTGTTCAGATAATATAATCTAAACAGAATTACTGCTTACAGCAAATAAATACATGCCATCTTTACTGAAAGAAGTCGGTATAATCCGACTCGCTTAACCCTTCTTTGAAAAGTGTAACTGGTTGAAACATAATTACATGGAATATTATCTGTTACAACAGAGATGTACTCATGGAAATGCATACATATCACAATCACCAAAACAAGGCAAATCTCTCCATGAGCTTCTAAAATAATTCTACGTACATGTGGAGCGGAGTAGATTGTTCTCGTTCTATGTAACATGCCGCTACCGGATGTATCAGTTATTTCCCTTTACCTACAAGTATTGTTCACCAATGGAGTAGTCAGATATTGAATACAAAACTACTTGGGTAAAGTCACTGATTAGGACAATAGTCCGAACAATGTTAATCATGTAAATAATTATTATACCTCATCTCAGAAATATTGATAGGTAATGCAATCATTAAGACTTAATTTTATCATTTTCTTAATATCAAACTCTAAGATATTTGTACATTTTTTAAATAAAATAGGTTCCCATCGATAGCTGCATCTTGAAGCGGAGTATTGTTCCTATTTATCATTTATTTACTTCAAAATATTTTCAAAGAAATACAAGACAAAGCACTCTTTCAAATAAGTAATATTTCATCTTAACGATATTTTTTTTCAAATAAACCTAAAAAATATATTTGGTAAGAAAGCTTCTAGCGATCCTCGAATTGAAGGAAAAGCAAGTACGACAAATACTGTTTTTTCTTATTCAATTTAACCTGAGTAGCGAAATAATACTGAAGAGATGATTTGTCTTACTACAATTTATTATATGAAGACCTAATAGCTAATAACACATGCCGTGTAGAAAACACAGTTTCTATTTAAAACTGAAAAGAAATCTTAGATAATCTAGAAGAAGGAAATGTCTTTAATTGCATGAAGATATATTACATGTTAATCAACAAAATGGAAAACAAGAGATATGAGAAATGTATCGGGGAGTTCCACTTAATTAGTTTCATTTGTATCAAAAGAACAGGCAACAAAATTTGGATAGCCGGATCTCAAGCGTAAAAATATGCTATTCAAACAATGAATCAATAACCCCTTCAAAACGAGAAATGATATAATATTTCATCTGATTTTTAGCACTGAGTGCTAAGCAATTTCATATACAGTGTAACCCGGATATAAGAGAGTTGTCGGGAACGGAGAAGAATTTGCTTATATCCGGGTTTTTCTTATATCCGGGTTTAGTCTATTTTATATACATTAAAACAGGCTCTAATTTGGGACGAGAGAAAACCTCTCATATCCGGATTTCTTTTATATCCGGGTCTCTTATATCCGGTACTAATGAAAGAAGTGAATCAACAGTTTCTGATTGACTGGTTTTGCTTTTTATTTATTTCTTTGCGGATTATCAACCCATTGTTGGTTAATTAAATCTAAAAGTTGTTTCAGATTGCAGAAGGTTGTCTATATTAATTCATAGGGAAATTAACAGAAGATAACTGATAACTGACATTCATCAAACATGGCACGTGGAACTAGAACAGTCTACCCCAGTGAGCGAAATAAAGGGCTCAGTTCGACATTCAACAACTTACGTAGGTCGGAGCGTACAACGGCCGAAACGAAAAATGAGGACAATAGTCGGAATAATATAAATAATGTACATAATACCTCATCTCAGAAATATATACATAATGTACATAATACCTCATCTCAGAAATATATATATGTGTGTATGTGTGTGTGTGTGTGTGTGTGTGTGTAAGTTTTCCAACAGCTCAATATAAAATCAGCTCAAAACATAAAAAGCAAAAAAAACACTGTTACATAAACTAATCCACAACTCACCCTACAATGTCCCGTATAAAACCTGGGATTTATGGGGTTCAAATCTATATGAACGTTAGAAATGTCTGCTATATGCGCCTGGTGTAGAATGGTACAGAATGAGAAATCTGGGAGTGCGAGTTCATGCTGAGGTCATGGATTTCATGGAATACTCTTGGGAAAAAGATAACTCCATCTCTTCTTCTCTTAAATATGGGTGAAATATTTGGACACCTGGGCACTTTAACTGGTTGGTAACCCGTCTAGGAAAAAAGAAAATTTAGAATTCTAAACGATTGATCATGGGATGGAAAATGAATCTCGTAAAACATACTGTTTGCAATGTAACCCGAAAAAATATGGTAACTTACTTATTTAAATAAATAGTTCGCTTTCTAGGCAGATATTTTGCACTAGAATACTTCCTCAGTGATATCTGTTCTGCAGTCATAGAAAGTTCCAGGCCCCCCTAACATCACACATTCTCTTTGTTTGGTCAGGCCGAGAGCGATCATTTGTCGACTAGCATTCTTGCATAGCTTCCGCATGATTGAAAGAATTGTAAACAATGTATATTTATTGAAATATCAGTTACAAATGAAGCAGAGGAGGAAAATGGTGAGTGGGTAATTATGGTTATCTCTAGTCTAAACATTAAGTTTAATAGTGAAATTCGATAAAAACGTATAATAAACCTTTTACCACAATACCACATTCATGCTGAAAATGCATACATATCACAATCACCAAAACAAGGCAAATCTCTCCTAAAATAATTCTACGTACATGTGAAGCGGAGTAGATTGTTCTAGTTCTACGTAACATGCCGCTACCGGATGTATCAGTTATTTCCCTTTACCTACAAGTATTGTTCACCAATGGAGTAGTCAGATATTGAATACAAAACTACTTGGGTAAAGTCACTGATTAGGACAATAGTCCGAACAATGTTAATCATGTAAATAATTATGATACCTCATCTCAGAAATATTGATAGGTAATGCAATCATTAAGACTTAATTTTATCATTTTCTTAATATCAAACTCTAAGATATTTGTACATTTTTTAAATAAAATAGGTTCCCATCGATAGCTGCATCTTTAAGTGGAGTATTGTTCCTATTTATCATTTATTTACTTCAAAATATTTTCAAAGAAATACAAGACAAAGCACTCTTTCAAATAAGTAATATTTCATCTTAACGATATTTTTTTTCAAATAAACCTAAAAAATATATTTGGTAAGAAAGCTTCTAGCGATCCTCGAATTGAAGGAAAAGCAAGTACGACAAATACTGTTTTTTCTTATTCAATTTAACCTGAGTAGCGAAATAATACTGAAGAGATGATTTGTCTTACTACAATTTATTATATGAAGACCTAATAGCTAATAACACATGCCGCGTAGAAAACACAGTTTCTATTTAAAACTGAAAAGAAATCTTAGATAATCTAGAAGAAGGAAATGTCTTTAATTGCATGAAAATATATTACATGTTAATCAACAAAATGGAAAACAAGAGATATGAGAAATGTATCGGGGAGTTCCACTTAATTAGTTTCATTTGTATCAAAAGAACAGGCAACAAAATTTGGATAGCCGGATCTCAAGCGTAAAAATATGCTATTCAAACAATGAATCAATAACCCCTTCAAAACGAGAAATGATATAATATTTCATCTGATTTTTAGCACTGAGTGCTAAGCAATTTCATATACAGTGTAACCCGGATATAAGAGAGTTGTCGGGAACGGAGAAGAATTTGCTTATATCCGGGTTTAGTCTATTTTATATACATTAACACCGGCTCTAATTTGGGACGAGAGAAAACCTCTCATATCCGGATTTCTTTTATATCCGGGTCTCTTATATCCGGTACTAAGGAAAGAAGTGAATCAACAGTTTCTGATTGACTGGTTTTGCTTTTTATTTATTTCTTTGCGGATTATCAACCCATCGTTGGTTAATTAAATCTAAAAGTTGTTTCAGATTGCAGAAGGTTGTCTATATTAATCAGTGTTATCCCATCCACTTACTGATCGTGCTCGATACTACCTAACTTCGATGATCGAACTAGAACCAGTGAAGCAACGCAGATGCGATTCAGCAGAAGAATGTTTTAGAATTCAACAAAAAGTTCATGTCAGAGTCCAGGAAAATATCAGATAAATTGGAAGTAAATATAAAATACTGATAAAATTAGAAATAAACAAATATATTTCGATGGACACATAAGTAAACAAAAATTTAAAAAAAACCTGGATAATTTGACATATATTTGCACGTTGAGTGCAAAAAGTAAAAGTGTGACAAATATGACGTCCTAACGGAATTCCTGTTCTTCTCTTTAACTCAAACGAAAATGCTCGCTGCAATATACACAGTTCATACACAGTTGTTTTTTTTTAAATTTATTATTTACGTTTAGATTTTTCTGCGGACTCTGATATTATTGAGACTTAGGTGTTTTAGAATATCAAAATCCTGCAATAATGACTTTCTATTCAACATTTTTTTTTGACAACATTTTATTAAGCAAAATATGTTTCGTCAGCGCAGAATTACCCTGCAACGTTGCATATACTATTCATACAGAATCGCAAAGATCTGCAAGATTATGAAATATTCATCAGTCTACTGTATTTGACACATTAAACATAGCTACATCAGCAACATCGTCACGTGCCTGTGTGTGTTTCTCTGTGTTGTATGTTTGATAATGGGATATTTTTTAAGCATTTCGTCCTAAGCAAGGAAAGGTTGCCATTAGTACGCAAGGCTTTTTAGACAGTAAGAGAAAGAGAAAAAGGGGTATTTGAGGAAAGGATTAAGAGAAGGACGATCAGAAGATGTCGATTGATATTACATTTAATTTTTTTTAAGATTATAGTTATCAGGAAAGTATTTAAAAGGAAAGGACTTCCACTGTCTGGAAGTGCGAGAGAAGAAGGTATTGAAGAGAAAAGGCGGTTAAATTTAACTATATCGACATTAAAACAGTTGGACGAGATGCCAATTTAGTAGCACGCTTCTATTCATGAAGTTGGGGCACCGGTAAAAATAGTTCGTTAGTGCAGTTGCCATGGAAACATTTTTACTGGTATAAAACAAGAATAAATTTATAATAATAAATAAAAACAAATATAATACACGCATGTGGCAAAGAGAACTGAATCATTAAATAGAGGACGAATAGTCAAATTTATGAAATAATTAAATAATTTTTTAAAAATTGTGTTAATGAAAGGATATTTATGTCATACGGTGACCATTTTAGTCGCTTCTTGTTACCGACTATTTTTCCTTTCTGATTCATATAGTAGTTTTGAGTTCACCTCCTCGCCATTCAAAAGAGCAGACGATCGAAGGATGGAGGAAGTAAAGATAGGCACTGAATAATCATCAGTGATTATTTGACGTAAACCTTCATAACTTGGCCGAACTTGTCTCTTCGCAACTTTCTTTACCTTGTATATGTAAGTAACCTTTGACAATTTAACGCCCGTCCATATCTTAATTCTCTCATCCCTTCATTTGCATTAGGCAATATACTTATTTCACTCTATTCTGCTCGCTTGCTGTGAATATTACGTTTCCCAATTGTCGTACATTGTTCTAAAATCATCAACTTTCTTGTGAATGAGTGTCTGTTTAGTTACAATTTTCGGATTTTTTTTTCTGTTAATTCATCCGAAATAATGTAAAGGTACTTATCGGAAATATTAATTTACCCTAAGTAATTATCAGATTTAAATAGAAGTTTGTCTGTTTTTTTTTTATTAATATTTTGGCACTCTTGAAATTATAAATTTTAAATCAAAATTTGCCTTGCAACAACACCAACCCTGAGAATGAAAACTTACAAAATGTCATGAAGTTATTTACATTTCGTAAATTAACGGATGATATTCGAGATTCTTACAAGGAATTTTTACAATATGAAAAGTAAATATGTTTTTGGCATGTTTATCAGGTGGAGGGTGCCGTAGATCCCCACAATAAGAAATATTTCACCCGAGTTACACAAATTTCTGGCGATCTTAACCGTCAACTCAACCGGAGTGAAATGAAAGGGCGTCGCTCTGGAAGAAATTTGGTGTTAATTTTAGTAAATTCTAGCAGTAGTGCCCGGCGTTGCCCGGGGATGTAACAGTAAGAGATAGATCAAGTATCGACCATCATAAAGACTGAAAAATAAATTTGACAAAGATCATTGTTTAAGGTTGATGGACACGCATGTCTTAATTAGACTTTTTTTTTCGAATTGGTCAAACTCAAACAAAAACATTGTTTTCAATCGTTATGAGTGAACCGATTGAATAGAATTTTATTATAAACAATTGTCTTGTAAATGGAATTTTTAAAGCATTCTAGATATAAAAATAAAGAAAAAAGTGTGCAAGACAATTTTCCTGCCAAAAAAAGTGAAGTGTTTTGAAATCAGTTGAAAAATGTAGGAAATCCGATCCCATATATAAACGAACGCACGCACACACACACACACACACACACACACACACACACACACACACACACGATCAACCTGGGTTTTATAATAAGTATAACTCGATATGGGTTCATTCTCTCGATACCTCTTAATCGTGTTTTCAAATTGATTTCATTCAAAAGAAATTGTGTTTTTCCAACTTTTGGCGCTGTCAGAATCACCGCAAGATAATGTTACGTTCTGTGAAGTTTTGTTGAAATCGCTTGAAAAATGTAGGAAATCCGATCCAATATATAAACGCACAGACACACACAACCTGGATTTTATAATAAGTATGATAAATTATTTTAATTTTGTGGTAAATTAACAGAAAAAATTCTAAATTTATAAAAAATAAATCCTCGTTGGCCAAGTTTTCTATCCATATTATCCTGTCCCTTTCTGATTCATCTTTATTGCTATACATGAGGATAGATATAACAGCATTGTCTTTGTGTTCTAAGATATTATTCCTAGGATTTTATACTGCGGTTACATACTGAAAGTCCGCTTTCGCTAATGCTCTCTCGGCTGGATGTCAGAAATACGCCGAATGCATATCCCTGCATAAAGAAAAACCTTCTAGAAAGTATCAATTTTTTACTGTGTCTTTACTTAGATTTTGAACCCCCATAAAACAAATCTGTTTTCATTTTTTGTTTTACTCAGGTGCAAGCCAAACATGTCTACCGGTTTGAATCTGGAGTAAACAAAACACATGTCTACCTATCTGCTGAAAAACTTTGATATGCCGTAAACCAAACTAAACTCGACAACTTTCACGATTTCGCTGCGACTTCTGTTGTCTCTGTCGTACTTTGTTTTGTATGAGATAGCTGAACAAGTGACATAGGGAAAGGTAACCCTTGTTGCATTATGATATCCCGAGAAATTGACTAGTCAGTAAATCGTATCAATAGAAATGCCTGATATTTTGGGATAAATATATAACGGTTGATAGAACAGAGAGAATCCGCTAAACTTTATTATATTAACTTATTTTAAAATCTTTTTAAAAAAATCAGATATTGTATATCAGTAATTGCAGTTTTGCGACATTTCTGGATCCAGAGCTTCTAAAATTTATGCACCACAGAAAAAGTTATCTAACGGGTAGCTGACTTCATCGATCGACTGCCGACCAGTGAAAAAATCAGTTGTCTATTTACTATAGTATCATGTTGTTGGCCAAGTGTATCAGAGTTTAAATAGTAGGGAATAATATACCTCCTACAATTCTCAGAGCCTGCTTGTTCTGACTGCAAACATTCATGTGAATCTCATTGGTTAACGGCAAAAACAAGTACTCAATTATCATTCGATATTGAGTCACCCCCCCCCACGAGGGTGTCATGTGGCACAAAGGCCTTTTAACGTGGGCAATCCCGAGCCATTAGGCTCAATTTGAACCCGTATAAATGGGTTCAGGGCCGAGCCCACCTCCCGAAGGAGACTCCGCCCTTCGGCGTAGCCTCCTTCGGGTTGAACTCTACTCATCTATTATTATTATCAAATTATCATTCGTGAGCCAAAGAGAGGATGTGTGAATTTTGGGCGCTTTTTATATTAAAAAGTTTTACTGTGTATTTAGCGTTGTGGGGACATATGAGAGTTAGAATTACAGGCTGGTCAGAGAGTCTTGTCACTCTCTACCAAGATGTAATGAAAACCATACATGAAAAAGTAATACAAAACATATGTTCTTGATTCAGTTTATTCACTTTCATTGACGCTATCACACATAGAGAAGGTCTGCATGAACAACATCATTTTCGTGGCACGAAATTATGCGTCGCCATGTAGTGTGTGATATTTTACGAAGTTTTGCTATGTTGAGTGTTGCATAGGTTCTCTGAACGGCTTCAGTCAACTGATGGGTATTCTGTTTTGGTTCATGTGAATCTCTGTTTTTGATAATAACCCACTTTTGCGTTGTTATATTATGCAGGGTTGACAAGACTTACGGAACAACTTGAACAATGAAACACAATTTTAGCTTATTCCCTTTAGTATTTCGTATAACAAGCTATAGCAAAACAGTTTCATTTATCAGAACAGCTCACATCCCTAAAATCGGTGGCACTTTGCAATACATTAGATGTTCAGTTATTTTTCTCAACTTTCACACTGTTCACGTAATTTGCATAATATGCACTTCGGTACTAAATATAATTTAACACCCATCTCGTATTGAACAATATCGATGCATAAAATATTTATAAAATGTATGCATTACAGAAACATATATGAAGATTCAACGCTTCGTTGATTTTAATGTGTTAATATAATAATGAGTACTTGGATTTTCCCCTTCTTAGATACGAGGCCCCAGAGTGAAAGGAAAAAAAACCTTACTTAAAGTTTAGATTATCACATGTACGTTTTTTTCAGTTTGCAATGTTTTTTTCTATCAAATGTAGGTTGTAAAATATTTCATATGCATATTGAACATTTAACATATTCAGATTCTGTCAGCATCCATAAACATTCAATTCTCTTTCCCTACGAGGAATAATTTTCAGAGGTACCATGCAAAATAAATCGGATAAATAAATATACAGTGTACATATGAAAAACTACAGATAGGTCCCAAATATATTTAATAAAAAATGTTAATTTTCGTATACATTTTTTATTTATCCCTTGTACACAATGCATATGTATATATATATATATATATATATATATATATATATATATATATATATATATATATATATATATATATATATATATATGTATGAATAAAAACAATTCATCGATACTAGAAGAAACCTCAACAGAATATGTGATCGAGCGGCGTTATATCCAGTCTAATTCGTTACCTCTTCATCAGTTAATACAGTCTGTATGGCATTTGCCTCCAATCGTAACTGTTCTGGTTTCAATTCTCGGTAGTGAATGGCCAGTGCTGATGAGCCCCAAATATAGGACGAAACGACCGTCCAGTGCTTTCTGCATTCTACTGAGATTTCTTCTAGACTGGATGAATTACATAATTATGATTATTTCAAATCCTCCTAACTATATATATATATATATATATATATATATATATATATATATATATATATATATATATATATAATATACTACTGGACAGCAAATGAGCCAGCTTTCTATAATTTTACGGTGGGGCAAAATTTCTCTTGTCACCGGAAATATTTAATGACAATATATCTTCATCTGTTTGTGATTTTGATTTTGTCAATTCTTTAGAAGATTCTTCATAACGTGACGTAATCATTTTCTAATCATGTTGGAATTGCACAGCTCGTTAAACATTGTTACCGTTTATCAGAAAATTATTTCCAAGTTTATTGGCTATTTGTAAGCCTCTTGGAATTGTACGCAGAGTTAGTCGAACCAAATCTTCGTCATCACCATCAGAACCTAACGTGAAAACATACAATCTCTGAAATAATGTGTACAGTGCATCAGTCTAGCCCACACCGGAGAGTAGGGGATCACTATACGGAAATAAAAAAGATTAGATTCTATTTTGCTTCGCTAAGTTGTTACTTAACCATGTTACGTAGATTTTCGCAATATTCTAAATCATAATTGACTGATCTTACTTAATCGTTTACTTACCACTTGCAATAAATTCGGTGGTCAAACAAGGATAAACGTTTAAACCATGTTAAAGTAGAAAAAATAATGCAAATACATTATTTGTTCATTTTGTTCGACCATGTTATCACAAAACCGTACAAAAAGAGAATTGATTGAACATGAAATACTTTGGTTGCTCATAAATTCTGGATGCGGCTGTTGATAGTGTAATAAGAATAAAAGATCATATTACGATACCGAAAACCAAATCATAAAAAAAAATCTAAATAAGTAATGACCTATGGAATGGATCTATAAATATCCCTTTAAAGCTTATTCCCCAAATCAGAATATGAATATATATATATATATATATATATATATATATATATATATATATATATATATATATATATGTATGTATGTATGCATGTATGTATGTAGACGGAAAATATAAAAAACAAATGGACATAAGTTAAATCAGAAAATAATAAATAACCTTAAGTTCAGAACTACAAATGAGATGGTAAATTTGTGTTAAACTACTTCAACTGAGAAAAGTAATTTTCGACCCTTCTCCTTTCACATAACCCCGAATTGATATATCTGTTGACAACGTATGCAAAAAAAAGTGCTGTCTTTATTAAGATGGACATTTTAAGATAGAAATACCAGTCAACATGCAAAGCTGCTTACTTTAAACGAGTATTTATATATAAATATTTATTAGATGTTGTAGATCATGTGAATTATTGTTTGGAGTACATACGACATATTGGTGACGTTAATGTAACGTTGCAATCAACTAAATTTAATGATCCAAAACTAACAGCTCATCCCGAACGGTGTGGTAACGCTACCGTGATGCTGCTAAGAGATTTAGATGAAAAAGACAATATTGGTCAAATAACTTCGGAATAAATTTTAATTCCTTGTATAGAATGTATAAGATTTCGTTTCGTACTTTTTAATTGAGAATCACTAAGTTAGATGATTAATCACTTTCTAGTATCTTCCTGGAATTTATAGTCTATTTTCTGTCTATTTTCTGTTAAAATAACCTTACAACATATTTGCCAAGATATAAATTTCCATTATAAGCACATTGTGAGGAGTATAAAAAAAACTAGCAGCATGGCCCAGAGTTGCCCGTGCTTGATTCAAAAATCGTACGACTCATACAGCAATCGCTATCACTTGACTTAAAATATTGTTGCCCTTCCTTGCCTTTCAAGGAGTGCCCTTTGCCGTGCTGATGTTGCTACATGCCTTACTTCTTGCCTATCTCACACTGCAAATTTTTTCTAAGCTCTATACTAAACATTAAATCTGTTACAAAAAAAGAACTAAACCAAATGAACACCAAACGATCAGCTTTAAAGAAGGACTCGTAACTGGAAAAACCGAACGAAAAAAAGAATGTTAACAACAAATATTTTTCACACCCAACCAAGTTCTGCGGAATCAGAATCAATGTTGAGCTTAATCAAGCAAATGAGCCAATTTGAGTAAAGTGCCATGCAGATTTAAATTTTTCCCAAATGTGACGAATGCATCTATAGAATTTTTTGCATGCTAGCATGCTAGTTAACATTCCTGTCAGTCAGCTGTTGGCTTTCACGCTGGCCAAAAGAATCTTCCTGCCTATTCGTGGGAGCCGGCTATAGGCTCTCACTCTGGCCAGTAGAAAATGGCCGCAAACTACATGGAAACTGCCGTAGAAGCATGACAAAATTGATTATTTCCACTATCGATGTGAGTTGGGAAATGCAACATCGGTCTTGGTCTTCCCGCTAACTTGGAGCATGTGCATGTAAATTTTGGTGCAAATCCGTCGAAAATTGTGGCCTCGTATTCGTTATACAGACACATAAACACATCCTGCCTTTTATAGATAGAGATTTGCATCATTTACATAATGCTGTAGCTAAGTAATTGTTAACTGATTATTACAAAAGTGCCGCAAATTGTACGCTTTATAAGGGATAGAAGGATTTTCATGAATAAAAAAGTTTCAATTCAAATTAAAATGCTGTATAATTTAAAGATTATTTAAGGCATATTAGTTTTACAGGAAGCGGGAAGGATTATTTGTCTTTACAATGTTCTGCCTTATATATTGCGATTAAAATAGGTCGCATGTAAATAGTTTGAAAAATGAATGCTTACTGAACTCACCTAAAATCATATACGTATATATGTACGCTAAAGATATAGTTTTAAAGTGTCCCATGCGTATTGGTTTAAGTGCTCAATATCAGGAACAGATCGTCTGAAAATAGTAGACATTGTGCTCAACACCAGATGGCGACAATGTTTCACGCTCGGGCGCAATCTCTAGGCGCACGCGCGCGCAAACACACACAATGATACACACACACACACACACACACACACACACATATATATATATATATATATATATATATATATATATATATATATATATATATATATATATATATATATATAACACTTTGGTTTTAATTTTGTCGACTGCACAGTGTATTAAGGGCCCGTTTCTGAGAAACAGGGCACCATGAGGCAATGTAATCAGCATGATTTACTGATTGGCATTCGCGTCGCAACTGCCAATACGAACATTTCATTGCCTGAGTGTCAATATGTGAATAGTGCATAGGATTAAGAAAGAGTTCGATGAGTCTAATGGGGCTTACGAAGGTACGGAATTTTGGAAAACTCACTCTGAACGTTCTGATAAGAAAAAAACTGAACCTTGTTGCTGAAAAACATAGACTCAACACGGAGTCCTACATCAAGTACCTTGAGGAGGTAGTGTTGCTCTGGGTCAAGAGGGTGGCTATTGAAAGACACCATATCTGCCAAAAGGAAATTTCACCTTGTCATAGAAAGAGAACCCAGTCATTGCTGTCAGGCAATTTCTGCGGCCACATCGCTCACTAGACTGCAACCACCTTGATTCTTATGTTTGTGGCGCAGTTGAGCGAGAGGCCAACAAAATTCCTTGTAAAACCAAAGATGAACTAACGGAAAGGGATATAGTAGTATTCACCAACTTCAACAAGGTGACATTCCAGAGGAGTTGCAGAAGATTCCGAACACTTTATAGGCCGTGGTTGAAACCAATTGCTCTTTTTTTTTTGTATTTCAAAATATTTTTGTGTAATTTTGGTAAAAATAACCGTTAAAATGAGTTGTCAGTTATTTTCATTTTATATTGCTTAGTCCTAAGCAATATATTTGTTGATGTGCTACACAGTCATATGGGGCTTCGTTCTATATTTCCCATTCATATTTGAATCGTACCAAGCGATGCCTGCATGAATAACAACAATCTCATCTCCATGTTGAATAGTATTCGAAAACAAAAGTCAGTTTCATTTCAGAAATGTAATAAAAAAATAAAAATAAAAGGAAGCCGAGCCCCGCCACGTCCGATGGTTATAGTGCTGAAATAGAAAAACAGCTAAAAATATGATTCTATTTGTTGACATCTACCGTTTGAAAAGTTTGTGCAATCTTTTGCCAAATCCTATGATGCAATTTCCAGTTCTCTGTCTCTCCGAAAGTTTTGTCGTGACCGATTTTCATTTTCGAGAGCTGTCGGACTTTGTTGCAAGAGTGAAATGCCCAACAGGCTGAGAACAAAGACTCCACTGGTGGATTTTTCTTTGTATCGCGACGGAACTTGTCTCAGAACGAAACTTCAGTCGGAAATTATTCCATTATAATGCAAACGACGCTCTGAGTCTATATGGAAATACGCATATCGTGCATCAAAGGCAGATCCATTGACTCCGGACTTAAGAATTTTTTTTTTTTTACTCATACATTTTTTAATGGCATGCTATTTGGCTTCCTCTCGCGAATGCATCCTTCTCTCAGCCTCTATCCGTTTGTTTGCTCCAATCTCTTAATAATCTACATTTGTTCTGACCGCAGCATATATATATATATATATATATATATATATATATATATATATATATATATATATATATATATATATATATATTATTTACTATTGAAACTGAGCAATTTCTTTTACTACATCGTAAATGATTCCATGAGTATATCAGGAACCCCGTAGATCACTCACGAAACCATAAACTATATTACATAAAGAAATTGATTCTCTAGTATAATCTTTCGATCTATCAGTGTATTTAATCTTTAAACGGCGGGAAGAATTAATTGATATTTCATTGGAAATCATGGTTAAGCAGACGTAATATCATACACAATAATAAGGGGTAGAAAAATAGGGCAAAATAATACGAAGCAATACAATGTGATGAAAGGCTAAATAAAGCAACTAAGATACACTAAAATACACCAAGTTTAAAAATAGAAATGTACACACGTAAAAGAACTACGGTCAAATTGTTATAAGTTTCTGATTTTAAGGCAAGACAGAAAAATGTGTAAAATAGAATCTACATTATTTACATTATTCGGACTATTGTCCTCATCTTTGTCGCCATATTTATTACAATAATGTAAATAATGTACTTAATACCTCATCTCAGAAATATAGACAGAAGATAGAATCTGTCTTAATTTCTGAGATGTGGTATTATGTGCACAATTTACATTATTTGGACTATCGTCCTCATCTTTGTCGCCATATTTATTACAACGTTTCGGACGTTGTACGCTCCGACCTTCTTCAGGTGGTTGGAATGTTGAAATTAACCCTTTATTTCGGTCACTGGTATAGACTGTTCGAGTTCCATGTGCCATGTTTAATGGGTGTCAGTTATCAGTTATCTCCTGTTATATTTTCTTCTGTAAGTTCTCCACTGCCTTAACAGGGTATTGAACTCACACTCTTTGTGTCACTGGATAAAACCAACGCCTTTATCCACCGTGCCTTGTTACAAAAGACAGAAAAACGTGTAAGATAGAATCTACATCATTTACATTATTTGGAAAATTGTCCTCATTTTGTAGCCATATTTATTATAATAATGTAAATAATGTACATAATACGACATCTCATAAATATAGACAGAAGATAGGATCTGTCTATATTTCTGAGATGTGGTCTTATGTACACAATTTACATTATTAGTCCTCAAGGACACATGCCACAGTGTATAAAGGTATTGGTTAGATCCAGTGACAGGACCCAAATACCCGGTTAAGGCAGTGGATAACTTTGAGAGGGGAATTTACAGGAGATAACTGATAACTGACATTCATTAGACATAGCAAGTGGAAGTAGAGGAGTCTACCACAGCGAGCGAAATAAAGGGCCCAGTTCAACATTACAACCACGTGAAGAAGGCCGGAGCGTACAACGGCTGAAACGTTGTAATAAATATGGCGACAATGAGGAGAATAATCCGAATAATCCAAACAGTGTGTAAGATAGAAAATGATAAGTTTTTATTGGATGGGAAAGTATCATTGAATGCATCACTAGGACACTTGTATAAATTTTGGGAGACAAAATTTTAGGAAGATGTTAGGTTTACTGATCTCAATAAAATTTGCAGATCTCAAATCTTCCGAATCTTCAGGATTCCAATCTAAATGATTGCCAGGTTAAAGGTTTATGACTTTAGTATTTATTAGAATTGCTTCATTTTCTGAAGTATGTCCCAGCAAAGAAATCCGATAGATTAGGCCAAACACCCTGCTACATCTGGATGCACTGTTTTTGAATCGGAAATAGGCTAAAGTTTGTTAAGAGTTGGCTTTTTCTTTTTTATTATTAGACATTCCATTATTTTTAATCCTTTTTTTGTAAAAGTGGATGAAGTTATTATATTTGTGTTTTCTATTTGTATGATTCTAATGGAGTTTGGTAAGTGTGTATCTGTTCTAATGCAACTTTGATCAGATAGCTTTTCTAATGTTGGTATATGTTAGACCGTGACGAGTTTAAAACTTTACTAATTCTATTAAATTTTGACGTGATTTGATTTCAGCTAATCACTATCAAATTTCAGTGAGTGTCCCCTGTAAGAGTTTTCCCCTGAATCATTGCAAATCAACTTCGTTCTTACCAGTCATTTGTTTTTAGATTCATCGAGCGCTCACTGACACCAGGTCGCGTTTAAAATGAGCTTAGACTAGGCTTATTTGGTCGATGAAGAAAGAGGGTTTATGCTTCCGACACTTCCAATTTGGGGCAACCCTAAGGCTCTAATTTACGACCCAAGCTCCTCCTGAAGGATAGGTTTTTCTGTGGTTGTCGTCTCGGAGTTCCAGAACATAATATTAAACTGTTCTCGTCCGACTTCTGAGGGTGTTTCGACATTATATATTTACGTGTCCGAAGTTAGAAATTAATTCATATACATTTTAAAAAGAAAGCCTTTATTTGTGCTTTGCAAGAAACTATGCATATTTA
Source organism: Acanthosepion pharaonis (assembly GCA_903632075.3). NCBI lineage: Eukaryota > Metazoa > Mollusca > Cephalopoda > Sepiida > Sepiidae > Acanthosepion > Acanthosepion pharaonis. The sequence goes on along the minus strand of CAHIKZ030002755.1, from coordinate 884,855 downwards.
TGTATAAAGCATCGCTCCACGAAAACTTGTCTTGAATGAAAATCTCACAGAAAATATCTATTCACTTGAATTGATTCTTGATTCCAAGGTTTAAAAATATAATGACAAGGGAGACTAATTCGTTTTTCTTTTATACGTTTTAGTTAATCTCTTATAGCACGTTGCCAGGTTTCTGTTGTAATTACATTTAAGCATAGAAACTGATATGGAGCTAAGAAATGAACTAATTACTTTTCAAGTCAAAGTTAACATTAGTAATATGCAAGAAAGAATACGACCTATGTTATTTGTATAAGGAAAGCGAGGCAACGGAAATGGAAGAAGCTCCATGGAATATGCAATTTTAGTGATAGTAGATTTATATGACAAGAAAGAGAGAACGCTAAAACTGCATCCAACATAATAACAAGTATTTTAAAAGTAAAACAATTAGAAAAACACATTGGAACTTTGCTTTTTTTCTGTTTACAATTTTCTTATGAGTTATAATCCTTAATGCAGTGACTGAATATTTTCCTTGCTATTTCCAAACTTATAACATGTCCAATGGAGTCCATATATTAAATCTTTGTACATTGGAATTGCACGACTAAATTGTTATACAATATTAAAATAACTATTTAACTAGGTAAATAAAGTAATTAAAAATAAAAGCTAAGGTTTTTATTCCGTGGAACAAAAGAAACACTGAAACCACACCTGACGGTTATCTTTTCATCGACAACGTTTTCTTTCTATTTATCTTTATTTCTTTTTTCTTTCCTGATTTATTTATCTGAGGCGATGGCAGTAATTATAATGCATATTTTGAAATGTAATAAGAACATATTTTTAAAATTCATTTTATCGTTTTATTTTGAACTCTGACGTCATGTTATTTAAAAAATAAATTTATGACAATATTAACGCTATATAAATAAGCATTCTTTCTATCTACTTACCTAGATTTATTTCTTCTTATTAGGCGTGTTTATTTTCTTCATTAAAATCGGATAGGTTTTCTGATTTTCTTCATCTCGTTCCTCTAAAACAAAACGGAACGGTCTATGTTCCGATGAACACGAACAATTTCTAGCAGGGACCACCAGTTACTCATAGTGCCAAATACAAATAACTATATTATTAATAAGCGCAATCTTTGTAACGAAGAGAATAGCAAACGCCAAATTGCATCATGAAATAGAAAAACCATGGCCATCCCTATCTTTTTTTTTTTTTTTTTTTTTGTTATCTATGATTTGCCATCACTGTAGCCGACTGATTTTCCGTTGACATCTTAATCGTTTTGAATGGGATGCAGTTCTTTTAGAACTGCTGCCATCTAGGGCTAGAAAGCTATCATACTATTAAACCATAAATGAGGTTTTCATTCCAGAGGGCAATTTTTGAAAGTGATATAACAGCCTCTGGTCTTGATACCCACGATTCCTCAAGTAAAGTGTCACTTTAAACACGTCGCGTATAAATTATATACATAACTTTGAGTTCAAACGCTAGAAATGGATGCTAGAATGTGCTTGGCTCTATCTACATTTCAGATTTGTTATATCGCGTTTGGTCGTGAAAATACTTTTTTGTGGAGTTAGATAATCTGTGATGTACAAATCTGAAAGTATTTATGAAAGATAAACTCAAGAAGACAAAGGAAAGGCAGCGAAATTGGCACACTTAAAACTATTCATAGTCACAAACGATAAAATTGAATAGAGAAAGATTTATGTTAGCTAACATGAACGTAGATATATAGTGATTTTCCAAGCGTAGCTCAGATGCGGCACAAGGTCGGAATTAGAGGGCACCCAGTGAGGATTGAACTCACTACTCAGCCGTAATTGTTCTAGCGAGACAAGCTTGCAAACCATTACCCCACCCCGAGGTGCCTTGAACGTAGATATATATTAATATTTACGCCATTGTAATGATGTCAATTTAGCCAACTTGGTATTCGTGATGCTTCCGTAGAAGAGTAAAAAGTGAAAGGCTAAAAATAGAAAAAAATTCAAAATACAGTATCATGAAAAAAAATATCTAGGAACTGAAAATATAATAATCCGATCCTTTTTTTCTGAATTCCTGGGGTCAGGAGTTATTTCCATGTGAATAATGGTTCACATATTTCTTGTTATCACAATGTTACGCCAATAAAAAACAAATCTCAGTTCGAAATTCTCTATACGTTTAACGGATCGACATGGGCCTTATAAATGCCGGAGAGTTCATCGGACGGAACATAGTGATAACAATAACAAAGATAACGATAATCGTACATAAGAACGTAATTTAGATGAGATCATATTTCAACGGTTAATCTTGAAATTGAAACAGAACACTTATTAAATGCAACCCAGAAAACTATTGTAGTGACCTCTCTTCGTGCCAGCATCTACAAAATCATATAAATAAAAAGTATCGCGTATAATACAAAAAAAATAAAAAATGCTACAATCATTCGCATATAGAATTGATTATAAATACATCAATTTTGAAAGGTTAGAAAGTCTACTTCGCTGCGAATTTAATTTAATATTTAATTTTAATCGTTAATCTTAGTAAGTGAATAAATATTGATTTTTAACCATTAATCTTGTTTGCATGTCAAACATTGCATTTATTGTCATTAAAAGAACGAGTGCATTTTCGTAATCAAGTGCTATGTTTATAACTCATTCCGTAGTTTCCGCTAACAACTCTAAATGGATTTCCACAAAGCATGCATAGTAGATGCTAACCCTTTAATAGTCCTTAAAATATTATGCTTTCGAAGTGTCTCATATTCTCTCTAAAATGTACCATAAATTCCTAGCTGTCAATTTCCTGCTTGCTGGAAATCCACCTTTCTTGACACAGCCATTAATAATTCAGGTAACCCGCCTGCCCCTTCGAACTATTGGCCTATTAGTCCTCTACTTCTATTTGCAAACCAATAGGTGCCTTTATAATGAATACACACACACACACACACACACACACACACACACACACACACACACACACACACACACACACACACACACACATATCCTGTCGGTTTCGACGTATGAGGATCTGCCAGCTTATTGATTCAGTTATGAAAGATTATGCAATAATCTTAAGTGACATTTAACACCCGCTATTGATTTACAAAGGAGGCCACATATGGAGCAGGTGTGAGAATTGTGAGACGTGATCACTGTTAGATTGGATGACATTTTAGATCTTGCTCTCGCTTCTTGAAGATGATTCAGACAAGCAGATTGAAAATTGCTGAGTCCACTAAAACACGTTGATCTCCATTTTACCCGCTCCAAAACTAAGCAATATATATATTATTGTGGATTTCAAGATGAAATTCTGTCTCCAATGAATGACAAACGCAGGAATGAAATATAACAAATAAATGTATTTACACAATAATACAATTGGTAATACGGTTAGTAAATCCAGAAGCGCGGTTAGTAGCACTAATAATAATAATGATAATAATAATATATGTATATATATATATATATATATATATATATATATATATATATATATATATATATATATATATAGAGAGAGAGAGAGAGAGTCTCGAAGTAGGACTTCCTTAGAGTCTACGTGTTCGTAACTGTGACTTCTACAAGCGGTTACCTCACACTATTACTCTACCTCCAACTCAATCACAATCTCTGCTCTCTCTACTCTGACTGACGCTGGGTGTTTAACGGCAGCAGTTCAAGTACCCACTGGTCGAGTCCACTTGTATGAAAAAGGGGTTGACCCCATAACATATATATACATATGTGTGTGTGTGTGTGTGCGTGTGTGTGTGTGTGTGTGTGTGTGTGGTTGTAAAAAATATTTATTAAAAATATTAATGATACGCCATTAAGTATATTAATGTCTTTGGCAGTCGCGCCAGAAGCGCCAATACGAACATTGCAGAATACTTGGGTGTCAATCTGAGGACAGTGCAGAGGAATCGGAAATAATTCACTGAATATACTTGAGATTACAGAGATGTTTCGAGTGATCAATAGCGGCAGCAACGTTATGTGTCCATTCCTCTTTCCTGGGGGCCTCCGACTCAACGCGGAAACTTATATCATGTGTTCTTAGGAGGTAGTGCTAAACTGCGTCAACAGGCTGGATGATAGAAGACCCTAAACTAGTAAACGGAACGTGCACCCTGCTGCACAAGGAGATATCAGTCATGTGTGTCAGGCAATTTCCTGAGTCCACATAATCTCGCAACCTAACCCCACACACCGCAACCCCTTCCATTAATTTGTGTTGGCATAGTTGAGTCAGAGATCAACATAACCGCTTTTAACATCAATGATAAACTGAAGCCAAATATTTTGGCAGCATAGTCCAACTTAAACAAGATTTGCTGTATATTACGAAATCGTATGAAGGCCGTGTTTGGTATTAATAGCGATTTTATTGAATAAATTTACTCTTAGTATTTCAAGATATTTTTGAGTAATTTTGGTAAATGTATGTTAAAATGAGATGACAGTGTTATTTTCATTTTTGTATAATTAAGACGCCAATTTATCATTTTCACCCAATACTGTAGAATACATCAATTGGAGGCCGTCTTAGCAAAATGTTTTACCCAAATCGAATATATTTATAACTGGGCCCAAGTGCCATGTTATAAGCTGCTTTCAAGAAAACCACTTACCTTATAGCGCATATGTGGGTTTCGTATATATGAAACTCTGCTGAAATTGGTTGGCCTGTAGAAGATGTGATTTTGTCTAATATTGACTTGATTTATTTTCTTTCGAAAATAGTAAAATTCTTACATAACTAGAATGCTTGAATCAATTCAAAATAAAACTTTACTAACACTAAAACAGCGGGATCATCGATTATTTAATTTTAGGTAATTGGATATCATCGACTGTTTATTTAAATAGTTCCTTTCGTTCATGATACAAATTTAAATTAATAATTACGATCACTGTTTCATGAGGTTATGTAATTGCCTGCAAGCCCAGATGGAATTATACAACATAAAGTGCTGCATGTCTTCTTCTCAAAGAGAAAATAAAAAATTAAAAAAAAATATGGGCAACTAGATGCAAAGTAAGTCCATTGTGCATATAATACATCGTGAATTATTATACCGTCAACGCTTACACCCATGTCACGTTGAAGCACCATAACTCGTATGATCACCGAAGTTAAACAACGTTGAGCCTGAAGGGTACCTAGATAGGTGAGCACTTGGGAATACTAGGTGATATAAAATTGGATGTACGTTTGGTGTAATCAGTAATAGCTCGGAAAACCGAATTCTAATTTCATTTGGGTTTCTTAGATTCACGCAAAAGACCTTGGGAAACGTTTGAATCTATCTTTCCTATTTATTGGTTAAATAGTAAGACTTTAACCACTAAACCATTATTTTTTTTTTTAAATTACAACCAAAAAAGAATTCCTGGCTGAAAAATGTTCCTAAGCCGTAGAAAATGCCTCAATCAACAAAATGTCAAAAACATCAAATTCTGGAAACAAATATTTTTTAAGCATTCCACCCTAAAACAAGGCAGGAAGTCACTAGCTCGCAAGGAGTTACAGAGAGTTGTAGCGAGAGCAAAGAGGAATGATATAGGAAAGGATGAAGAGAAGTTTAGAGGATAGATCAGGGCATCTGGGGACGATGATTGACATTACATTTGAATAGTTGGTAATTATCGCTATCAGAGAAACAAGAAATGGGTGGGGAGTTCCACAGGCGAGAAGTGCATGAAGCTATTGGAGTAGAAGAGAAGGTTACAATTAACATTTTCGACAGTGAAAGGGTGAGAGCGAGATGCCAGCCTAGTTGAACGCTTAAATTCATGAAGTCTGGGAACCAGCGAAAGTAGCTCATCGGAGAAGTTACTCTGAAAGTATTTATAAAAAAAGCAGAGGGAGGCAACGGCATATCTGTGAGAGTTACGTTTTTTTTGTTTTTTTTTTTTTCTTTATTTCTTGGGAAAGAAAAATGTCACATATACATCGTAACATAACGAGATAGTTGAAATCTCTAAAGCACATAATGTGAAGAGATGGATTGGCATTTTTGACACTCACCGGATATACTGGAATTAAGAGGGACGTAGAAAAGAAGTCTATAAACGTGCATGGTAGGCTAGCAGAACAGATAATAGGCGAGATAGCAAAAAAATAAAATTTTTACTAAGTGCTAAAAAAAAAAAATGGAAAAAACAGGTAAATGTGGAGAGACATAATCGCCTAAATTACATAGAATAGATGGTATAACTAAAGTCAGCGTAAAATTAAATTTAAAAAATGAATCTTTTCGCTTTTAAAAACTCTTTTGGGTTATTGTGGTGTCCTCTCTCTGAAGAGTATATGTTAGACTCTTCTGCCTACAATAAGATTAGTAGGACAGAAGTCTTCGAGGATCAGTGAATAGTTTGACAGCTAGTTCATTTGATACACTCTCACCAGTTGTGTAATACTCTTCTTGTGTACTTACTGTTTAATATACGATATATCCGCAAACCTGGTTTTTGTTATTACTTAACCATTTACTTGGTCACAACAGGCGTGATCGATTCTAAAATAATTTCCCAATCGATGATGTTTTTCAAAATAATTGATAGATATCAACAAACTTGTTGTCACTTGATCGTCTGTGAAAGATACAAGTTATTATTGAAAACTGAGAATAAGAATATATTTCTAGTAGAAGTGGACACATCTAACCATACATTAACATTTTTATAGAAATATGAAAGTTTGCCAACATTTGTAGTACATTGGGATAAGAAAGAGAGGCTAATACATGACAAACAAGATGACGATGATAAAGAAAATTACAACAGGATTAAATAAAATAAATCGCAGAAGACGATTTTGTCGCGTGAATAAATATTAAAAAAATAGGAAGTAGTCACTTTTTTTTGTTTATTGCTTAAAATGGCGCTTCTTCGTAGAAAATAAAGATCAGATCGAAGAGAAGAGAAGAATTTTGTCTTAATTGTTATTGCTGACATCGCTCTTGTCATTTACTTTTTTTTTCTCTCGTCGTTTTCTGTCCTGACCCCTGTCGGTCGATATTGGTAACTAAGGTGATAGCGATATGGAGGATAATGGCACCGGAGATTGAATGTGCAGTGGTCATAATTTACAGGGATAACCAAGCTTTATGAATATTTAGATAACCCACGCGATCCTGTCAACCATTTTTTTCAATTCACTGACAATGCAGGCGAAGATTGATCTCGGAGATTGCAAAGAAGAAACATGGACGCAATTGTACCCATACGCATGTACTTTCTCGTGTTTATTGCGTTCTTTTTTGTTTCGTTTGTAAAGGTTATTAACGGGAGATGCCATGAAAAAAAACTATCATCCATTTTTCCATTCAGGATTTAAACTGGAAATAATTCATATTTGAAAAAAATAACGAAAACTGTATTATTTACATTTGTACATATATGCGTATCGATCTACTAATGATTGACATAAAGAGTAACTCTCTTATGTTCAAAGTAAAAATTACAATGCTTATGTAATAAAAAAAAATATCGTTATGTGTATAGGCCGCAAGGGGAGATTATTAACACAACTTTTGCGGTAAAATAAGACAAAGAGAACCAACTGCATAAAATACATCCTCATTTTGATCGCATTGGACACACACAGCCATGTCTTGCATTTATGTTGATAAACCTTATACACGGAATTCATGATATACTTCCTTGATCCTGAAAAGAAATTAAATTTGAATATATATTTCCTATTAACTTTATGAATAATAAACATGCCTTGGGATGTCTCATTTCATTCTAGTAAGTGCAATGTGATCATATTTTTGATGTAAATAAAACATTCATATTTTATAAAAACTTAATTAATACAGTACGAAGTGCACGTGAATTAATTATTCAAAAATGTACTTGTTAATTTGGGTAACTTGAAATTTAACTCATCAATAAAGTTGTGCTCTCTGCAAAATTCAGAAGTCTGTCGATCTAGATTATCCTTTGTTCAATGTACAGAGATAAAATATTTTAATTTATCACTCCTTGGTTACTTGGAGTTTTTTTTAATAGCCAGCTTTCCACTGAATATTCAGTGTCTCGTGTTCTGTTTGGGGATTGAATTCAGTTATTTCTTTCGTTTTATGTGTCATGTCCCTTCCACCTCCCTCTAACCCCTTGCAGCTCTCAACAAGTTCCTTCCCTCTGCTTCCTCCCCTAGAAAACGTTCTGTAATCAACTTGCTTAAACCCGCCTTCTATGTCACACGCTGCTTTCCGTTGTCTCTCTTTTCCTCTGTTTGACCAGGGAGTATCAAGTTTTCTAGGCCTTCCTTCCTCATTATGTGTCCCAGAAACTTCAGCTGCCTCTTTCTGATGTGAAGTATAAGCCTTCTCCTTGTTTGTAACCTCTCTAAGACCTCATCGTTGCTCACGTTCTCCGTCCATCATATCCTTATCATCCTTCGGTAGAAACATATCCCTGTCGCCTCTAGTCTCTTTCTCATCCTTGAGGAAACAGTCCAACATTCGCTGCCGTAAATAAGAACAGGTGCCACGTAACAGCTCAACATTGTTTTCTTTGTTACCAAAGAAATACCCAAATTGAAAAGCCCGTGCGTTAAACCACGACACTAATATTCTATGAGGCAATCCTTAGGTTAGATGTTGGAATCTTAAAATATATATTTTTCTAACAACAGTTATTTTTCCGCTGCTGCTGCTGCAAATGTTTGTGAAGGCTGGCTCGCCCTTACGCCGCTTCTTCTTCTTATAACGAATTCATTTTGCCGCTGCGTTTTGCCCATGGACCGTAGATGATTTTATTCCTGTTGAGTAATTTTCTTTCTTAAGTATTGACTTTTATTTGCTATTAACTATGTTAACTTTAACGTACATTTACTTATATCATCGATATTTACTTCAATTCTGTATTTCATTTCAATGGATTATCACATGATAGATTAATTTGCTCCTTTTAAACCTCTTAGTTACTTTTCGTAGAATAGTGTTATGGGCTTTGAACGCAATTCAAAATAGCAGGGTTCCAAGACGGCAGAAACATTAAGAAAAGCTTTACACAGAAAAAAAAAATAAAAAAGAACGGAAAAGAACAACGCTATCGGTATCTTTCCACAAAATGTCGCTCTCTCTTCAGAATACTGTACAATTTACAAAGGCAAAAATGTATGTTCATTTATATGAAATACATTAGTTTACATAAAGAAAAAATTGTATAACAAAAAATAATAATCTTCATTTACATAAGAGACAGCTATCAAATTTTCAGATTGTGAGGAAGCTTTGCCGTGCGTAAATACACTTCATACTACAAGGCATGTTTTGCCCTGTGCTACACAAAGCACTTTTTGTTAAAGAAATTATACAAGATTAATGTATCTGTCCACCGTTGTTGTTTTAACGTCACATTATTTGAAAATTTCAATGAAGGACTCAGAGACACGATTAAAAATCACGTCTATCTAATATATATATATATATATATATATATATATATATATATATATATATATATATACATTCATACACACACTCACACACATGTATAATGGCTAAGATACAAAGACAAGCTGAAAAGCAACTTGTCAGCAGTTAATATACCACATAGCAGCTTAGCTTTGGAACGGGTAGAATGGAGATCAACGTGTTTTAGTGGACTCAGCAATTTTCAATCTTCTTGTCTGAATCATCTTCAAGAAGCGATAGCATGATCTAAAAGGTCAACCAATCTAACAGTGATCTCATCTCACAATCCTCACACTTGCTCCATATGAGGCCTCCTTTGTAAATCACTAGCGGGTCTTAAATGCCGCTTAAGATTAACGCATGAACATTCATAACAGAATCAATAAGCTGGCAGATCCTCATACGTCGAAACCGACGGGAGATTCCATTATTATTATTATCTCTCTCTCTCTCTCTCTCTCTCTCTATATATATATATATATATATATATATATATATATATAGTAAAAGTAATAAACACGCTGGATCCTAGGATTATAGAATATTAAAACTCAATCACAAAAAGAGATCGATATATTTATTATAACAGGAGCCAATAAATAGTATTACACAAAAAAATCCAAATTTATCTCATATTGGTGATAGATTTATTTTAACCGATGAAAATAGATCTTATTCAACCCTGGTGTATAAATTTAGTTCGTGTCGGAAATAGAAACTTTACTGTAACAGCCGTCGAAAAATTGATACAAAATTTATCCATTTCAATTAAACGCAAGACGTTTTATAAAATTAAACCCAGATATTAAACTTATGACATTTAAATCGGGTTATATAAAGAATGAACTGTGAATCTGAAACTAAAAGAGGAGCGAAAAGGGGGGGGCATTTTTTTTTAATATTTAAGGTTAGGTTCCTACTTAAGAATACGATAAATTATAAACTATAATTAAAAATACGATATATTTAAAAAATTAAAGTAAATCATATTTAGATAGCTTATATTAAGTTTAAGTAAGAATATATTTTTACAAAAATTAATATTAAAGGATACAAATGTATTTAAAAATAAAATACAAGATAAAATACATTATACATTTTTAACTGTAAAGCTAAGGTAAATCAAGTCATATTAAACATTCCAAACATACAAAGATATATATATATATATATAAACTAAAGAAAAACTAAAAAAAATTAAAAACATATAGGTAAAGTGGTGTAAGTGATAAAAGGAAATGGATTTGTTAGAACAAGGGACAATTATAAGATATCATTAATACAGAGTAAGAATTCAAGTAAAACAATTAAAAAAAGAGAAGAAATATAGAAATTAGAAATTTGAAGAGTTAGAGAATTATAAGTAAAATCTGTAATATGGAAATTAAAATTTGTTTTTATGTCAACATTTTAAAACTAATTCATTCCTTTGATTTATAGTTTTCTTTGATTATTGTCGTTTATTATTCTATTTTTTCTTCTAAGCATAAGTTACAGGTATATCTAAGACTATTAGGAGTATGAGCGGAACCTATAATTTACCAATCTATCTGTGAGTTCAGATGCTTCTACTTCATTTCCCATTTTTTCTGGGGGGGGGGATCAGCTGCTTAGTGTTTTAATCTTGGGTTGTAAAACTGTGCCCGTGGGTATAAAATATCTCTTTACCAACCCTAGATTACAATAAGGTTGTCAAATTTCCTCAACGTTTGATCTGCCCATTTCGCCCAATCAAGTCCCTCGTTTATATTCTCCTGGAACAGGAATGAGTTTTCAAGTTCTTTCGGCCTTTGATATCAGTACTGTATTTTCCATTCTCTTCTTGGCAGACGTCTCGATTAATGAGTACATCCTGCTAAATATATTATGCTACATTTTCTTAAAATCATCTCTTTCTTTCCAGTTACTTAATCATTGAAAATCTGCAGACGACGACTGTTAAATCCGATGTTGAATCACGTCATATTTATATAATTAACATTATAATTTCTACCAGAAACAATAAATATGAAAAAAAAAACCTTCTCTGCAATTACGCAAAGAATATCTAATGAAATATCGTCACGTTATTTCACGAGTTTCCTCTCTCATTAGGGAATCATAATTGCCATATGTACTGCAGTCATAGAAGCAACGGTGTATCTAGAACATGACAGACTATTTCCTTGTTCAGATTTACCCTACTCCAAGATTGGTTACGCCCTCAAAACAAGAAATCCTGAGGAAGCCTGGTTATTTAAACCATCGTTGAATGTGAATGTTAGATTTAATTTTATGAGGAATATTATAATAAAATATATAATCAAATTTTTGTGCCGCAATAGTATGTGGTCTACCACGGTATCAAACACTATAGCTTGCTGTCTACTTCATTTACTACTATATTATTCGGTCTACAGGACTATCGAACACTATAGTATTTCTAGCAGATTTTTTTCTCGTAAAAATCCATCTGCTTTTTCCTCGGACAAGATAACATGTCTATAAATCTCTTTCAGCAACATTTTAATCCGAAGGAGGTTATCAAGCTGATGTTAACTGTTTAAGACTTAGGGGGATTCTTATGTGGGAACTCAATTTCCTTTGTTTTATGTTGACAGGACAACCGTGAGATGAAGTGAGGTGATGATACAATTCATCGTGGTAGATCTCAGGTGGGTGGTATGAATGGTGAAGTAAGTTCAGGGTATAATTCATAGCGCGGTAGACCGCATAGTATAGTATTATATGAGGTAGATTATAGCAGCACTTAAATGAGGTATACTATAGAAACGCACCCATTTTCTCCCGAAATCATTGATTCTGAAGTATATTTACATATATAGTAAATATTAAGGTTTTATTTTCTTCTTTCATCTCGAAAAGTTTTCCTATTAAATTTTCTATGTTTCTTGCAACTTAGAGGTTTCATTGCCTGTCGAACTCTCTTCCAGTTTCTTGCTTCCAGACGCAATTTAAATGCAACGTCAGTCGCCATATTCTGTATTCCTGAATCCTGTTCTTTATTATCCTTTCTCTTCGCTAATATATTCCCATTCTCTTTCACTAACAGTAACCCAAGCATTTCTTGTATCTTACTGGATTTTTTGGATTAACCAAATTGAAATGATTAAAATTAATTTAGTTCTGTTACGTACATAACAGTATATAATTCCAAATTCGTAAAAAGCGTGTTATATTAGATTGAAATGCATTTTCTTAAATTTAGATTTTTGATCCCATTTCTGAAACAACTTACTTGGTAAGATGTATCGGGGATTTCTTTCCAAGTTAGTTTTATAAAAGAACTCGCCGGAGTAGATCATTCAAAATTCCAAATCAACAATTTGCCCTTGCATGGATTATTGCTGCTATATATGGTCTGGAATACTCAGATTGGCGCATGGTCCTTGATAAAATCCAGAGACGAATATGCAATATTATTGGCCCTGATTTGACATCTCGTCTGCAGTCAATCTTCCACAGACGTGTCGTCACCTCCGTCTGTCTTTTTACAAATACTTTCACGACAACTGCTCCAATAAGCTGCTTTCGCTGATTCCAAAGCGTTCAACTAGACTGGCATCTCGCTCTCACCTTCTCACTGTCGAAACTATTAAATGTAACTGTCTCTTCTTCTCCAATAGCTTCATGTCTTGCACTTCTCGCCTGTGGAACTACCTGTTCATCTCTTGTTTCCCTGATAGCTATAATCTTCACATATTCAAATTTAATGTCAATCAACGACTTCATATGCCTTGATTTATCCTCTATCCTTCTCTTCATCCTTTCCTCTATCACTCCTCTTTTCTCACGCTCCTTTTCCCTGTAACATCTTGCGTGCTAGTGGCTTCCCGCTTTGCTTTGGGTGAAACGCTTAAAAAAGACAAAAAACAAAAACAAAACATAATAATGGGTAAACATCTTGTTAAATGTACAACTTTTTTCACTTTTTTCTGTCGTACAAAAACAATGCGACTAAAATAACTTTAAGGAGCCATGGATATTAACGTACTGAAGGGAGATGACACAGAAGAAAAAGACCAAATATAATATAGTATCTTTGATAAGCGAATACCGCTTCATTCGTAAGCATTGATGAATCATTTATATATCTTTCATGTTCGACAAAATCCAAAGCAGGGTGTGTTATGTTATTGCTCCTTACCTGGCATTTCCTAGATATTTTCATAGAAATTTTGCAAATGATCTCTTCACCGTTCTACATCGACAGAATGAATTTAAACCTAATACTAGATTGGCAACTGGGTCTCATCGTTTTACAGTTGAAATAGTTAAATGGAGCCGCAAGATATAGTTTAATATTTTACATTCTCGCAATTCTGGTATCTGGAAATCTCTTCCAGTTTCCTGATTCGCTGAGACCGACGGTCTCATGCAATTTAAATGCAACGTCAATGGCCATTCCTTGTGTTTCGGAATACTGTTCGTTATTGTTTTTTCCTCAATAATATCTTCTGATTCTCTTTCACTCACTGAAACCGCTTACGTCTTGGTGGCTTTATTAACTTTCCTGGAGTGAAATGAAATTAAGTTAATTCTATTATGTATAAAACAGTGTATAGTGTCAATGCGACGCCCAAAACTGGAATAATAAATTACAATCGAATCACAGCTTGTGTATTCGTATTCAAGTTATTATTTTTCTGATTTAAAATGGTATTTTTAAGACTAGAATTTTTAAAACTCCTCCTTTATATGTTTTGTCTAAGTTTTTCTTTTGCAGCTGAGAGAGCTGCCTGTTTCTTCAAAGATGGAAGCCTTACGTAAACGTTGCGCTATATATTTTTAATGTGACGTGCGTACTTCCTTTGTAAGATTGACAGAATGCCATTAAATTTATATTCTTTATTTAATTTAGATTCGCATCTTCCTCAACTAAGCTTATATTTTCATAAAACTGTGATCATTAATAGTAAAGAAAATATTATATTTATTTACTAAGTATATTTCTGTTCTGTTCATTCGGAACTGATAAGGGTTTACTCGTCTGGACTATGAATCGAAGAATAGGTTTCAAACAAGACAATGGCGGACTATAAAATATTCATACAGTATAAACTATTTCGCCATCATTTCCTTCATTTTATAAGCAAATCACGTGTTTCAGTTTGTGAGAAGAATGCGCATTAGAGATTTTCTTGATAATTTTGCTCCAGAAAGAAATGTTTAACAAAAGGAAAAAAGTACGTATTTCGACTATTTTACAAATCTATTTTATTTGTCTCGAATATCTCCTAGATGAATAAGCATTTATTATAAGAAAATTGAAGTACACCGCTTATGATAAGGAATGGACAAAAACTAGTTAGATGTTAAATTGTTACCTTGTATCAGCATAAACAAATGAATTTTAAAGTAGAATTGGACAACGAGAACAGAAGTAATTGTAGAACATCAAGATGACTGTCGTAATGATAAGTTAAAATGCAAAGTGATATTCGAAAAGATCTCTCAGAAAGTCTGGTATGGCGCGTTAGATTCGCCGATATTATACCCACCATCAGCCTTTTCAACGAGGCTTTCACTCATTTAAAACAACAACAACAACAACAATAATAATAATGACTCAAGTATAGTCATTGCATAACGCAGTCTAAATTCTAGCTGAAGAAAATAGTGTCCACACACACGCACACACACACAGAGATACAAATATATATATATATATATATATATATATATATATATATATATATATATATATATATATATATATATATAAGTGTATATGTGCATGCATGAGTATATGTGTATATGTTTATATATATGGATGTGTGTTTAAATGTGTATATGTATTCATATATATATATATGTGTGTGTATACGTAAGTTTATGTATGTATATGTATGTGTATCAATACATGTGTATGTGATTGTATATTTATTTGTATATGCATACGAGTATATATATTTACGTAAATATGTATGTGGCGTGTATGAATATATGTATAAGATACGTGTGTATGCATATATATATATATATATATATATATATATATATATATATATATATGCGTGTAAGTTTGTATATATATATATGGATAGATAGATAGATAGATAGGTAGATAGATAGATTAAATGTAAAGACAATAAATAATCTTTTGATTATTACCTTCTAATCTTACTTCTTGAAATAGCTTCAAATTAGAAATATTATTCATCTCGAAATATTTTCAAATTAATTTGATTTCCTTAGATTTTAATTTAGCAATATATATCCTCAACCGTTCACAATATTAAAAATATTAAAGTTAGTAAATTTTTGTTCTTATTTTTTATTTCTATTTTATTTTGTGGAAAATTATACATTTAATTAATATAGAAAGATAACAGAAAAATTTATCAGAAAATTTAAACATGGATATATTTGGATGCATGCTAAAATATATACATCTATCTATCCATCTATCTATCTATCTATCTATCTATCTATCTATCTATCTATCTATCTATTTATTTATCTATATATATATATATATATATATATATATATATATATATATATATATGTGTGTGTGTGTGTGTGTGTGTGTGTGCCTGTGTCTATGTGTGTGTATATGCACGTTTATGTATGTGTATGTATGTGTATCCATACATGTGTATGTGGCCGTATATGGATTTGTATATGTATACAGGTATACGTGTATATATATTTACGTATATATGTAGGTGTTGTTTATGAATATATGTATGAGATATGTATGTATGTATGAATACACACACACACATATATATAAATATATATATATATATATATATATATATATATATATTTTTATCATGAAATACTTTCAAATTAGATTTAAAAAATTAGACTTTAATTATGAAATATTACTCTTCTCGAAATAGTTTCAAATTAAATTGATGACTTAAAATTTAACTAAAAATATGACTTCTTAAATATTATTCACAATATTAAATATATTAATTTTAGTATTTGTTTTATATTTGTTTATTTGTTTATTGATATAATATTCAATTTATATTAAATTCCTAAGTTATTTGTGGATAATTTAAACACATAAATTACTATCAAATGTTAACCAAAAAAGTTTGAAAATTAAAAAATTGTAATTTTCTTAATTTCTTTCTCCGAATTTATATCCCCCTAATATTTCCTTCAATAACCTAAGTCAGTCTCATATTACTAGCATCTATACTTCTCCACTTTTTTTCTCTTGATATTGTTTCCGGTGAGTTGATTTATTAAATAGGTCAATGTCTGATCCATACCCACTTCCTCACTCCTAATTAGTTTAATAAAAAAAATCTAAAACATTCCTATTTCTCTCTTCCCTCTCCTAATTTCTACCATGTCTCTCACACTATCTCTCGCCGCTCTTTATATCACCTTACATCAGCTTAATATGACCCTTCAAAAATGTAAGTTTCAATCCATTTTTTAATCCTTGGAGGTGAGGTCTGATGATCCAGGGAAAAAGAAATCAACCTGGGGAAATAAATTATGATCATGCAACCTTAAATTTTTCAGGTTTACTTTTAAAGATATGTATATATATATATATATATATATATATATATATATATATATATATATATATATAGTGTAACCCCGATATAAGACAGTTGTCGGGACTGGAGAAGAAGTCTCTTATATTCGGGTTTCTCTTATATCCGGGTTTTGTGTGACACCATGCATAATTAGAAAACGGAAAGGAAATATTCATAAATATATGATTTGTTTTTTTCGGTTTGTCAACCATTTGATAATTATTTAGAGCTGAAAAATATTTGGGTTTTGAGAATAATTCTTTAATTGCGTTCAAGCGATCTGGGAGAAAGAAAGGAAAGAAGAGGAAAAAGAAAGGAAAAAGAAAAATACAATGCGAAAACCAGGTCATAAGCGAATAAACACACGCTCGATTGATACATAACAGATGTTGGAAGATATTCCAGGTCAAGTACCTGACCTACTTCCGTGTCCACGAAAGATGGAAGTTTGTTATCAATTTGGTTGAAGAAATAAAGTTTAGAGACAATGGGAAAAAAATATGATAGGTAACAGGTGGGAAGTTTATCTAAGGACATGCAGGCAAACCATCCCAGAATTGAAAATAAAGTCACACAAGGTGATGTTAAAAAGTGCTTGTTTTTTTTGAGATAATTAAGATTTTTGTTAACAAGCTCCGAGCGAAAAAAAAAGTGAAATATTTTTATTAGCTCGCGAGAACGCCACCCAGTCTGGGAAATCCCTTTCGTAGATCGGATCCAATTAGCGATAAACTGTTTGACAAATACCGCGTGTAAAAAAACCGAGAGCGTCATTTCGGTCACGTACGAAAAAGGGCAATTTAAATTTTTGTTTTTTTTTAAGCAAGGTGTTTCTCCCCCCAGAACAGAGCCACGGATTGTCCACGCCCGATTAAAGACGTCACGAAGGAAGGAGGAAAGTTACCGACCAGAGCCTCATTGGCCGAAGGCGGTCACATGATACATGAAGGAGGAGGAAAGATACTGACCAGAGCCTCACTGGCCGAGGGCGGTCACGTGACGTGCGAGGGAGGAGGAAAGATGCCCGACTAGGACCCATTGGCCGAGAGCGGTCACATGACATACGAAGGAGCGTGGAGGCGGGTATACGCCCCCAGAGGCACAGTAAGTGAGTAGGAGTGAGAGTAAGTTACCGAAAATGGAAAATCCCTAATCAGAAAAAAGAAGGGTGGATATGTATTTAGAATTATCAAGAAGGCCCTGGGGCCGACAGACCCACCCCATTTTTGACTGCATCAATAAAAGCGAGACCCCAACCGACAGAAATCAGTTGCAGCGCGGACGGCGAGAGAGAGTTGCGCCGCGGACGGCGAGGGAGTTTGATCGCGGACGGCGGGCCCGGTTCATTCGCTCCTTTGTGGGCAAGAAAGGCCGGTCCGTTTGGCCTAAGAAGGGAAATTCGTCCAACCCAAGCCGAAGTAAAGAAGCTCGTCCAACCGAAGCCGAAGAGAAGAAGTTAATTCGCGCAATGACGGCGGAGATGAGTGAACAATAATTCAGACTCTGAAAAGAAAGTTTTGCGCCGCGGACGACGAGAGAGAGATCAGCCGTGAACGACAGGCAGAGATCAGCACCCAGTGTTGAAACCAAACCACACCCCGAAATGCAAATTCCTAGAGAGTAGGCAACTCGAAGCCTTAAAGTTGCTTGGTAGAAGCGTGGTGCCACAGTCCACAGAACGGGTCGGGGGGTAGGAATAATCTTGTGTAACGAGCAATTAGATATAAAAAGTTGTTACCTTTTTCTCCAATATTTTTGACCTTGTGAGTTTTTATTTTTCTTGTGTGTTATCACCCCCGTTGGACTTGCATACGGCCCAATCCCAGTTTGAACCCGTCTGTCTAAGATCTAATCACAACGTGGGTAGGCAGACCGGAGATCAGTGCAGTTACCCTGGTAACCAGGCGTTGGAAGCGGGTTGGGAACGTCGAGGCTGGTATTCATCTAACCAAAGAGTTAGAACGTCACACTTGGAGCAGCGAAGAGCGAACAGCTGGCGTCGCGAACGGGATCGAACGACACGGTCGTCGCTGCGACCAGGGGGGACGACGTCACATTGTCTATTTTATATACATTAACACAAGCTCTAATTTGGGACCAGAGAAAATCTCTCTTATATAGGGGTTTCTCTTATATCCGGGTTACACTCTCTCTATATATATGTGTGTGTGGTGTGTGTTTGTCTGTGAGTGTGTGTGTGCGCGCGCACGCGCGTTACTTTGTGGAAAGCGCTCAATATCAGTAAAATATCTAACATATTAAGTTGTAAGGATATTTTTTATATTTTCTTTTCCATCATCATTAAGGCTAACATTTCCGTCAACTCATCAATATTTATTAACATATTAATTATTATTAACATATTGATAATATTTAATATCTTCTTTCATACGAAATGTCCTTTCAGGACGTAGGCGATCATGGCTCTACACCTGCCTCTATCCCTTCCAGCTCTTCCTTTCCCAGACCACGTTCTGTCATCCACCTGCTCAAGCTCGTCATATATGTCATGCGCTGCTTTCTCTTGACTTTCTCTCTCTCTATTTGACACGTTAGTGTCAGATCCTCCAGGACCTCTTACTCATTATGTGTCCCAGGAACTTCATCTGCCTCGTTCAATGTTAAGTATGTCTTCTCCTTGTTTGTAATCTATCTATGACCTCATCGGTGCTCACACGCTCGGTCCATGGTATCCTTAGCATCCGTCTGTAGAAGCAAATCTCTGTCACTTCGAGTCTCTTCTTCATCTTTGAGGAAATCATTCAACATTCGCTGCCGTAAAGAAGAACAGATGTCACGTAACAGCTTAGTATCCTATTCTTTGTTACCAAAGAAATCCTCCTTTCTGCCCAGCATTTGAAATATGTGCTTGGCCATCCCAATACGTCTACGGATCTCAGTATCGCGTTTAATGTACGCTTTCGCTTCCCAGACATTTAACCTACTGCATCTTCTTGTTTCTAGTGTTCCCGACCTGCACATAGGATTTCGGACTTTCATCTTACCTATGACCATGTATTCTGTTTTCTTGTAGTTTTTGATTATTCCTTTCTTCTCACTCTCCGCCGTTGCCTTCTGTAAGAGATTTTGTAATTTCACTTCCGTGTCTGCTATCGGTACTGTGCATAATATGTTGTCAAGTTTGTGGCCGCCAATGCTAAATCCCAGTAGCGTTTCGAGTTCTCTCAGAGTTGCCTCGCTGTATATGTCGAACAGTTCGAGTGAGAAAACGCATTCTTACATTACGACACTTTGTATTTTCGCATATTCATTGAACTCGTTCATTATGCGTATGCATGCAGTTTGCTGCAAGTATAGGTTCTTGATTATTCTGATATATCAAGGTTGCTGAGCAGTTACATCAAAACATGTAGCGTACTTAGCCGAAGGCCATTGCGTAGTCTATGTAACAAAGGTACACGTCCTTCTGTATCGATCTTTCTGATAACATTCTGAGCAGTTATCAACACTATCAGCATAATCCCAAACGTCAATAACACTCAAGAAGTCAGCGTTAAAAATACAGACATCATCATTTCCACACCCACAAACACAACCTAATTACCCAGACCAATAGTAATTTATGTGACCGGCTACATGTATGTATATATGTGTGAGGGAGTGTAAGTTTGTCTGAGGACGCAGGCGGTAGATCTGAAAGGGTCAAGAATATCCCTACCTGCTCTTGTTGAAAGGAACATCGCTAAAGCAAAAACCCATAGTCCCGACACCGAAATAGAATTAAAATTACGTATGTATGTATACTCGAGTGCATGGATGTATATCTGCGCCTGGCCTCGGATTATGAATATGGGTGCGTTTGTGTCTACTAAGATGCGTGCACTTGTATACTTCTGCGTCTATATCTATGAGAATGTCATCCCCCAGAAAGCACAGAAGGATATTTCGCCTCCACCACAAACATTGTCAAACAATCATAAATAGATCAAATCTTTATAAATAAACCTTTTTATCAGATGATCGCAAAAGCGTGAAACCAAGGGTCACATGCTCATATCCATACACCTGAATATATATATATATATATATATATATATATATATATACACACACACACACACACACACACACACATATATATATATATATATATATATATATTATGAAATGGACGAAGTCCGACTATTATTTAAAGACGTCATTTGTTTACATTTGATACGCCATGAGCAGTTATGAATATACGTGAAAGATTCGTGGAAGATTGAAGTTTATAAGCAGTAAATTCGAACCTTTGTGGCAGAGCAGTAAGGCCCATTAAGCTAAATGATGGTTCCGTAGAGGACGCAGGTTTGAATCCTGTCAAAGGACGAATATTTTCTATGAAAATTTCTCGGACATTCAGGCCGGTAAATGTTATTTAATACTGTTTATTATAAACAGAGCTTTTACTTAAATACTTGTATCTATAAAAAGAATGTTAAACATAAAAATGTCTTTAAATATATATATATATATATATATATATGTTCATACGAATTATTTAGAAATACACGTTGAAGTGTCACATTTCAATAAGTAGATATAGTGTTACTTTCAATCACCTTATTTTTTGTATGAGTGGCCACCTATGAGTCCTGATAAAAGAAGATGTGACTCTCTGTTTGAGGTTGGTTAAAGGAGAAAGTCTACTAAACCAATAATTTGGAGGAATGTGAAGAGAAAATAGAAGAAGCTACGTCTTCCATACCCCAAATATTCTTGGTCAAATCAGATGACGAAGTTCCAGGGTGGCTGGTTAAGCTAGTGCCCATATTGCATTTTTAATAAAACCTCATGCTAAACGCTTTCTTCTCATAGCTATTTCTTGTATAATTATAGTTAATAATTAAATTTTATTTATTTTAAAATGGGGAGTTACTTTCCAATCACATTTTTAGTTTGTATAACTTTTCAATAGATGGCCATTTGAACACTTTCAGCTTTCTTTTCACACTTGACTGAATTTAGGACATACACTCACATATATGTAGGTATATATATATATATATATATATATATATATATATATATATATATATATATATATATATATATATGTATACATGTTTGTTAGTCTTTGTGTGAATTTTTTTAAATTCAGGAGGTTAGACATTTTCTCTAGTGATATATTGTTTCAAAAAATGCATACATCCCTGGAATGTCTTGCCCTGTGGGGTAGTTCAGGGCAGACGTTATCTCGTGGTAAATTTAAGATGGTGACTATTAAGATGAGCTTCGATTTTTCGTAATGCCATTATGATCGTTTCTGATAGTAGGAGATATTTTCCTTGATTATTGATATATTATAATTCAATCTTGCGGAATAATATCAAAATCTGTTTTCTAAAAGCCTAGCATGAATTCTGCAGTTTTTGTATGCGAGTTTTTCAGTAACACATTCTTGCTCAATAACTCATCTTTGATCAGGAAAAAAACGTCTTTCAATACCTGTCTATATTTATGAGATAAGGTATTATGTATACACTTTACATATAATACCCAGAAATTCATACACAGATGTTCTCAAGGACACATGGCGCAGTGGATATAGTCGTTAGTTACATCAAGTGACAGGACCCAAAAAGTGTGATTTTTATAAACCTGGTTAAGGCGGTGGAGAACTTGGAGGGGGGGATTAAGCAGAAGATAACTGATAACTGACATCCATTCGACATAGAACGTGGAACTAATACATTCTATCCCCAGTGAGGGAAATAGAGGGTTCAGTAAGACATTTCAACAACCTGAAGAAGGCCAGAGCGTACAATGGCCGAAACGTTGTAATAAATATGGCGACAAAGATAAGGGCAATAGTCCGAATAATATAAATAATGTCTTTCAATACATTTACATCTTCGCAGGTTGTTTCTAGGAATTGATATATCCCTTCAAGAAATGCAATAATCTTTGCAAGTTGTGGGCCAAAATGTATGGGATTTGAAATTACAGGTCATATTTTCTCAGGATTCTCTATGTAAAATCTCTTGGTTATTGATAGAATTAAATAAAGACAAACACTTAAAGTTATGAGAATGAATGGGAATCATTTAATTAGAAATTAGTTATCTATTCCTGACGGATGTTAATTCATTAGACTTTATTACGTTTTCTTGCATTGGATACCTATTTTTACTTTCACTGTTTTTAAATACGTGGCTTTTATAATTATTTTCATTTTCCGTATCGAGTTCTCTCCCTTTTTCATTCAAAATCTGTTTTTATGTCTAGAGGCTGCGCTGATTGCATCAATTCCCTGATGAATTTAACTTCCTTGATTTGAATTTATAGCCCCCTTCATAAAATGTATTCTCTCATAGCATATCTTTCTCCTTAATTTTAGTTTTATGAATTTACTTCATCTTTTCACAACTGATGTGTCATTTTCTTCTTTTCTATTATATTTATCTGTCATTCTTAAAAAAAAACAAAAAAAAACTTCTACTTTTCCCTTTTTTTGCTTTTATTACTTATTTTATTGATTCATGCTCGCAAAGTTTCAATTACTTTCTCCGTTTCTTTTACATATAATATTGAGTAGGGCTTCTTTGCAATTAGATTTTATATTAATTGGTCTTGTATAGAAATGATTTCTCAAGAAGTGTCTATTTTTATCACAGTAAACATTATTTTAGTGGATAAACTTATTTCAGTAAACTCTCTGTTTATTTATTAAAGAGTATTTTATTTAATCTTTAATAAGTTTTCTCAAAAATTCAGGCCGGTAGATAAATATCTATACCTATCTATCTATCTATCTATCTATCTATCTATCTATCTATCTGACATTCAGTCCGGTAAATGTTGTTTAATACTGTTTATTATAAACAGAGTATTTACTTAAATGCTTGTATCTATAAAAAGAATGTTAAACCTAAAAATGTCTTAAAATAATAATATATATATATATATATATATATATATATATATATATATATATATATATATATATATTTCATTAAAAACGATAGACAAAAAGTTACAGTTAGCTTTTTATTTAATTTTTCTTTGTGTTCTGACAAAGAGCTTTCTTTTTCTGGACAAAGAGTGTGTAAGAACTGTCCGAATGTTCTGTGTTTCCGATTCGGACAGTTCTTACACACTCTTTGTCCAGAAAAGAAAGCTCTTGTCAGAACACAAGAAAAATTAAATAAAAAGCGCAACTGTAGTACCTTGTCTGTCGTTTTTAATGAAACATGCATAAAGGAAGGATTGCTGCCTAATTATATAAATATATATATATATATATATATATATATATATATACACATAAATATATATATATATATATATATAAATATATATATATATATATATATATATATACACACACACACACATATATATATATATATATATATATATATATATATATATATAGATATAGATAGATAGATAGATAGATAGATAGATAGATAATATTAGTGGAAAATATACATACATATGCAAAATATATATAAAAAAATACCCATACATGTATATTTTCAGAAAAAAATTTTCCAAGAGGAAGGATCCAGGTAGAACTCAATGTCTAAGACAGAGTAAGGATATAATAAAAAGGCTTAAACACTAATATTCCATGGTCATAATTTATTCCATTGGAATCGTAAATACGATCCAAATCATCAGACCTACAAATTCAAAATGAAAACAGAAAAAAAACCTCCGGAAATCAAAACAGAATTTAGAGAAAGTGTAAGTATGAGGATGAGTGACAGAGAATTTTTGGAGATGTGGGTGGCGTGGATTTAAAAAGAGGAGAGAAAGAAAGTCAACGGATGTCTAATACAAAGATACATTTCGTGGTGACATATACACACCACAGACAATTCGGATAGGAAGGAAAAAAAAAAAAAAAAAAAAAAAAGGGTGTGGGAGAGGGATGGGACGAAGGAAAATAAAAATTGTGTTTACTTAAAATTTAAAATCAAATATAAATATATGAAGATGAATATAACGATTGTCTCATTTCGCAAGGACCAAATATTTCTATGTTCAAAAACACATACTAATAGTGTGTGTATATGAATATAGATGAATATGTGTATGTGTGGATATGTGAATATATTTTTAGGTTTTTGTATATATATATATGTATGTATGTTTGTGTATGTGTATGTATATGTATATATATATATATGTGTGTATATATATATATATATGTATATGTATATATGTGTGTATATGTATATATATGTGTGTATGTGTGTATGTATGTGCATGTACACGTATGTCTGGGTGTGTGTGTGTGTACATGCCTAAGTGTATGTACCTACTTGTATATGTTTTTTTTTTGTGTGTGTGTATTAGTATGTGTTTTTGAACATAGAAATATTTGGTCCTTGCGAAATGAGACAATCGTTATATTCATCTTCATATATTTATATTTGATTTTAAATTTTAAGTAAACACAATTTTTATTTTCCTTCGTCCCATCCCTCTCCCCCACCCTTTCCCTTTTTTTTTTTTTTTTTTTTTTTTTCCTTCCTATCTGAATTGTCTGTGGTGTGTATATGTCACCACGAAATGTATCTTTATGTATTAGACATCCGTCGACGTTCTTTTCTCCTCTTTTTAAATCCACCCCACCCACATCTCCAAAAATTCTCTCTCTGTCACTCATCCTCATACTTACACTTTCTCTAAATTCTGTTTTGATTTCCGGAGTTGTTTTTTTCTGTTTTCATTTTGAATTTGTAGGTCTGATGATTTGGATCGTATTTACGATTCCAATGGAATAAATTATGACCATGGAATATTAGTGTTTAAGCCTTTTTATTATATATATATATATATATATATATATATATATATATATATATATATATATATATAATAAATATATATATATTAGGTAAATACGAATATCCACTAAATAATAACGTTAAATTAATGAAGATCTGTCAGATTATTAAAAATTAATTTCTAAAATTCTCTTTGTTTACGTTTAGATACGATACTGCATATTCTAATAATTTTACGACATATGACGAGAGGTTTCGCTTCAAGGCATAAAATTTAATATCGGGCTTCATCCCCTTCGACATAAAATGATGAAACGAATCTATTATAAAATTTATGTTATTTAAATCAAATCACTTTTTATACTATTTTTTAAATTGTTCTTTGCTATTCTCACTGTTTTTCAATTTTCTTTTCTCAAAATGAAATTATTTTGTCCAGTTTATTTTATTTTTCTCTATTTTCCTCATTTTGTTGTGTTTTCTTAGATGTTGAGGTCTTTTCTTAATTTCCGTAAAGTTCTTCTTATTGTTATCGTTTTCCTTTATTACCTGTCGTTATTGTTTCCTGTTTTTTTTAATAAATATTTATTGTAGTGATTATCAAACCTTTAATTTTAGATTGACATATAACAGTGGATTTGCGAAGAAAAATTTCTAAAAGTAAAATGTAAAAATTTTATGAATTTCATCCAACAGTAACACTAATTTTCATTTGCTGGATCACTGATATTTCTTTTATGGAAACATTTAATTTTATCATTAACATTCGGTTTCATTATAATTCAAACTACCAACGTAAAATTACTAAAATTCGTAAATTAAAATCAGTTTTAACTAGTATCATTTACTTGCAGCATAATTCAAACTACCAAAGTGAAATTACTAAAATTCGTAAATTAAAATCAGTTTTACTAGTATCATTTACTTGCAGCATAATTCAAACTACCAAAGTGAAATTACTAAAATTCGTAAATTAAAATCAGTTTTACTAGTATCATTTACTTGCAGCATAATTCAAACTACCAAAGTGAAATTACTAAAATTCGTAAATTAAAATCAGTTTTACCAGTATCATTTACTTGCAGCATAATTCAAACTACCAAAGTGAAATTACTAAAATTCGTAAATTAAAAATCAGTTTTACTAGTATCATTTACTTGCAGCATAATTCAAACTACCAAAGTGAAATTACTAAAATTCGTAAATTAAAATCAGTTTTACTAGTATCATTTACTTGCAGCATAATTCAAACTACCAAAGTGAAATTACTAAAATTCGTAAATTAAAATCAGTTTTGCTAGTATCATTTACTTGCAGCATAATTCAAACTACCAAAGTGAAATTACTAAAATTCGGAAATTAAAATCAGTTTTACCAGCATAATTCAAAATTAACGTGAAATTACTAAAATTCGGAAATTAAAATCAGTTTTACCAGTATCATTTACTTGCAGCATAATTCAAAATACCAACGTGAAATTACTAAAATTCGGAAATTAAAATCAGTTTTACCATTATCATTTACTTGTAGAATAATTCAAATTATCAAATTCGTATTTCTTTAAATTGTTTTAATTCTGAAATCTTTATTTAGATTCGCTAATACCATTAACGTATATTATAATTAAAATTCACAGTTTGAATTCTTTGGCTTTTTCATTCTCAATTCTGAAATTCACGGATTTTCATTAATTATGCAATTACAATTCAGTTTCTGCATAATTCAGACTATCAACCTAATTTTTCATTTTCAGTTCTCAATATGTTAATTTGAATCAATTTTATAGTTAGCATTCCACTTCCTCATAATTCAGATTATAAATTTGAATTTTTACTTAGTTTTGATTTTCAGTTCTTTTATTTTAATCAATTATTTTCTTCAGTTCGATCGCATTGAGCTCTGATCCAATTCAAACTTACTCCAGTAACATTCACTTCGGCATTTCTTTTATAACATCTACATTTTCTCTGATATTCGGAAAATATTTTTTCTCATTTTTCAATGTATTTCATTGAAAAAGAGTCTTTTTTTGCAGTTTTTTGTACAGCAGTGTTATATGCTCGCCTGAGTTCATTATGGAGATTGCTGTTCTATTTGATTCTTTTTGTTTTACTTTTTTCTTTTGTTTTATTTGTTTGTGTTAATTAAGGTTGACCATAATTTGGAATCCTCCGCTGACACTGTCCATTCTCATTATATGTAGACTCATTACGGTATCATATATTTTGGCTACCGGCTGTTTTGTTTTTCTTTGAGGCCATCACCTTTGGCAAACCATGAGACAAGCGATATTGGATGTGTTTTTCCTTAGCTTCAGTAATAATTGTAATTTCCTAATGTTATTCTCCAAGGCAAATGTCTTCTATTTGTGCATTAATGTATTTTTAAATATATTTTCTCGTATATTATCAACAAAATATGATAAAAATGCTAGTTGTGGCGATGCATATAATTCAAAGATTTAAGTTGATTATCCATACACATATACATACACACACACACACACACACATATATATATATATATATATATATATATATATATATATATATATATATATATATATATACACACATTAATGTATATATTTTTTAATGTTTATTAATGTATATATATATATATATATATATATATATATATATATATATATATATATATATATTAATGTATATTTTACTGACTTTCTTTTAGACATCTTTCATTAAATACGAAAAACATGGCAAAGTTAATTATTTTTATTTAGATTTGCAGCATCCTTACGTTTTCCCATTCTGCATGACTAAAGAAGTGGCTGAAAGCTTTTGAAACATTGAAAATTTCTGTACTTATTCCTTCAAACGGAAAAACTTAAGGATGCAAGAATAAGTAAATAATTAAATCTTCCTTGTCCTCCGTATTTGACGATCATATATTTTATGATTTTGAAATTACCATAACAATATTTTTTTATATTTATTTTACAATCATCGTCTTCACAATTTAAACAAACGTAATCGTTGATATATTTTGGATTCTTTTGCAGTGTCAAAATCGTAATTATTGACGTTATTATAAGTTTATTGATTTTATAAAGAGTCATTACAGCAATCAGCATGCATATTTTTTCTTCCATGACATCATATCTTTGCATATGCACTTTAAACTCATGTCAATAAACATCAATTTCACTATAAATTATTATAAATCTTGATTGCTATTATTATTTTTTTCTTTATTTTCTTTGATTTCTGGCGTTTACACATTTCTTTCTGGGTCCCGCCCAGGGACCTAAGGTTAGAAATGGCATCATGACACTTTCCACTAACAAAAAAAAAAATTACATAGATAAAGCCCTTTGTAAAGTGTGGGCTGTACTTGTCAGAACAATTTTTTGTATCTCCTTGAGGCATGGACTTCCAGGAATCCCTTCAATTAGTCTACTGCAATCTTTTCCAACCAGTCCTAGGGCTCCAACTACAACAGGGATTGTTGATGTTCCCATATGCCACATTTTTGAGATTTCTATTTCAACGTACTTGTACTTTGACAACTTTTTGAATATCTTCAAAGATACATTGCAGTCTGCAGGGACTGTCATATCAATAAGGAGGCATCGTTTTTGTTTGTGGTCTTTAATAACAATATTCAAGGGTTGGCCTTGATTGTTCTGTCAGTGTGTATTGTGTAATCCCATAGAATTGTAACAGGTCCTATCTCCGTAACGGGATCTGGGTGGTGTTCATACCAGTTTCTTTCAGTTTCCTTCCCGTAGAAGTTGCAGATTCTCCAGTGCAGATTTTGGCCCACTCTGTCATGTCGGGTTTTATGTTCAGTGGGTGCCAATATCGTGCAACCTGATACAAGATGATTAATTGTTTCTGGATATTTATCACAGAATCTGCATTTTGGGCTAACACAATGTTTTAGTATATGTGCTTGATAATTCCTAGTTAGCAAGCATTGGTCCTGTGCAGCAAGGATAAAATCTTCAGTTTCAGTTTTCAACCCTGCACTAGGTAGCCACTGATGGGTACTGGTTTTGTCTACGTCAGATTGTTTGATACGGCAGAGCATTGGCCATGAAGCGGTTTATCTTGCCATCGCTTCTGTATCTGGTCGGTTGCATCAGTCTTTGCTGTCTTTTTTAAGTATTTTGCAGTTTCAGCCGGTGTATTGTGCTGTAGTTGCGTCTCTACGCTCATTTGAAACTCCATTTTGAATTTGTTGGCTTCTTTCATTAGGGAGTAAAGTGGCTTATTATTATTATTATTATTATTATTATTATTAATTTCTTGCACGAAAACTTTGTATCTCTCTGTCATTAACAGCATCATATATGAAGTGGTAAGAGAGCGTCTGTATTCCGATAGCGATGGTGTTTTTTGAAAATGGTAAGAAGTAAGACAAAAAAAAAAAATCGGCAAGCGATGAAATTATTTACTAATTTAGATTAATCTGGCACGAAGCCACGCTTCTGGGTCACCCGAGAGGATCGAATTCAATATTTAATAATAATACAAGTAAATCAATCTAAAAAGGAAATGAGATAAATTCTATCCAATATAACTGGTCAGTCACAGGAGGAATATTGTTGATGTCCTCATCGACAACAAATAAAGTGCGTTGACGTACATTAATGTATAGCGACGCAGCCTGATTTAACTTTTTTATTTGGTTCATACTATGTTAAGCGTAAGAGCCACTCAAGGAAGTGATAATGAAAGATTTGAGCGAGCTAAAAGAGACCCAACATATGAGGTCATATGGGAAATGATAACACTCACTCTTAGACTTGAACACGCTAATATTGCAGTGCACAGAGCAGCAACCTCTTGGGGAATTCAAATTGTAGTTATTTAAATTAATAAATAATTTTGCAGTGATCGTTAAAGGGTTCATTGAACTAGGATATTTTCTGTCAAATCACCCCAAAATATTAATTCACCACCGAAAGCTACAACCGCCATCTATCCTGTCGATCTGTAATGCTAAAATGCATATGATGTCCTTTAGATCATTTTATCGATGTGGGAAGAATATTTGCTCTCTGTAAGAAGGTAAAACGACACTCCCCTTGACGTTGACTTCTAGTATTAACTCCAGCTACTTCATGGCAAGCTAAACAAATTTCTATTTATAATTTCAAAAAGTGCCAAAAATTGAATAAAACAACCCCCCCACAAACTTTGATTTAAAATTAATAATTTCTTGGGCTGACTTAATATTTACGATAATTAACTTGACATTATTTGGGAGGAATAAATTAAATTAAAGTAAACCTGCCAAACATTTATAAAACTACCGTTAGATATGTTTGCCTTTTTTCTTTACTTAACTATATTTGCTACCTATGTCATTGTTAGCGTAAACATATTCTTATAAAATAGCAATGCGACGCTTAACTAAACTTTAGTCAACTTGGGACATTCGACGTCTATAACTTCTAGCTTTATTTTCTTATCTGAAACATAAACCAAATATACTTTTATTTTTAAATTTAAAAATTTTATTGAAATAAAAATAATTTTATTAATGTATGTTTCTCAGTGCCATTATTTTTTGAGAAGATGGCCACAAAAATTTGTGCTAACTTCTGATGCCTTTCCACCAACTAGTGATGAAGGCTACTTGTTAAATTGTCACTACATAGTCTATTGCTCTAGAGATGACAGTGATACACAAAAATTGGTACAAAACCTTAAAATGAGGAGAAAGTAAGTGTTGGTTGTCAGAGCCCCTCATACAAGAATTTTCCTTTCAACTAAATGATGCATTTTCTCTTCCCAGTCGCGCCATAGGCATTATCGCATATATCTTGTATGAAACCTTAAATAATCCTATAATATTTATTGACTAGATCAATGTGAATATTTACAATAAAATATATATATACAAGGAAAACATACACATACAGACATACTCAAATATAGTTTTATTGTATGCTATATTTATGAATTTAAGCGCACAATAGCGTATGTAAATATAAAAGTAGACATTGGAGTCAACACCATGTGGTTTGTTTCATGCTTAAAAGCAATCATCAGACCATATGCGTTGTGTTTTTGCGTTGCTATTTATATATGCTAGTAAATAAGAGTAGGTGATTAACAACGCAAAAACAAGTCCTTCCGATTGCGTTTAAGCCTGAAATGACTGCCATCGTTTGATGTTGAATTAATTGTTCACTTTTATGCGCGCGCAGATACACACACAGACATACACTCAAATATATATATATATATATATATATATATATATATATATATAGATAGATAGATAGATAGATAGATAGATATATAGATAGATATATAGATAGATAGTTTCAAGTATGTTTGCTGGAATAATTTAAACGTATTATAACTATTTATTTTAGATTGAATTCTT
The DNA here is from genome assembly GCA_903632075.3 of Acanthosepion pharaonis. Lineage (NCBI taxonomy): Eukaryota > Metazoa > Mollusca > Cephalopoda > Sepiida > Sepiidae > Acanthosepion > Acanthosepion pharaonis. The sequence continues at coordinate 852,783 of CAHIKZ030002755.1, read as the reverse complement.
AATTTCAGATTTATTTTAGATTTAATCCTCGAATTAATTTTTCGGTGGCTGTAGAAATTTTAACAAGAAATGTTTCTTTATTTCTGTTTCAAATAAAACTTATTTTCCTCAAGTACTTTCAATCTCATTTGAGGCCATCTTCAAAGGTTGCATATCAACATCGAATATAATTTTAAATGCCCTGTGGAAATTGCATCTATGTTAAAAATGTTAATACACATTATGGTTTTAGAAGAACGACAATGAGGAGAAGCTTTACTTTTCATTTTACGATCATAGTTCAAAACTCATAACATTTAACTGAACACCCGTATTCACATTCATATTATAGACATATATTAGTCGAAAATACCTCAACGCTTCAAGATAATAAGCACGCACATAAAATTTTGGAAGCCATTTTTATAAGAGAATTGCGGCCAAAGATAAATAAATCATCAAAGAGCATAGCAACAAAATTCTTAAATGTTTTTAGCATCAAATAGTTATAAAAAAATAATTAATTAAAATGCTACAAGTAAAATACCTTGAAAAAAATTACGTAAATTACCTGCCTTGTATAGCAGTAAAAAATATTTTGAATTTACGGATTTGAGAAAATAAAAATAATTTGAAAGAAAATTTTGAAATGCGTTTAAATTATTTAAGGAAGCATGTCTGAATGAAAATATGCCTACCTAAATTATATATATATATATATATATATATATATATATATATAATAATAATAATAATAAAATAAAAAAGGCTTAAACACTAATATTCCATGGTCATAATTTATATATATATATATATATATATATATATATATATATATATATATATATATATATATATAATAATAAATAGTATAAATTAATTGATTTAAAAGCTGGCTTCTTCCTTTACACAGTATTAACCATATTTTAAAAACTGAAGCTAAAATCTTCAAATTTAATTGTATAATTAAATTAAAAGCATTACTTCTGTTTCATCTTCAAGCGAATTTTGGAATAACTTTTTTAAACGCACATCCGAATCCATAATTTCCTGTTTCCAAGGATACAGAGAAATCCACTCATTCAGAAAGGGACGGTAGCGTGTTCATTTTTATTAACTATTGTTAAATCAATTATGAGTTACGTTCGAAAAAGAGGTTAAGTTTAGGTAGGGTAGCGGTGTATTTATCAAAGAATTCTGACATCCGTTAAAAGCATGTCGACGAAGTTTTTTTTTTATTTATTATTATCGACAAAATTTTTTCGGCATTTTTTCCGTACTTGTATACTTAAAGATTCTTTCTAAAAGGTGTGTTTGGGCTAGAATACATTATATTTAACTACAATTTAAAAATATTTTTACTCTTAAATACTAATAGACTATATTTCACTTTAAATCAATAAAATTAATAGAATAAATTAAATGATTTAAAATTATTTTTCATATCAAATATAAGTATGCATTTGACCAGCACCCAGGGTTTTTTTTTCAATTTAATTTTAAATATTATTTAAAGAAATATGTTGACAATGAAAGCCAATAATAACCTTTTAATTTCTTTCATTCAGTATTTTTTTTATTTTTTTTTATATACGTAGTAATATATAGTTTCTCATGTATGCACAAAGTACATGTGTCATTTAATGACCTACATATTCTTGCTTTTGTTAGCGAAAAAACCATATTTTAAATCAGTTAATTTATAATATTTATGCTCTGTAAATTTACATTGAACACTGTTTTGTAAAGATAAAAATATCAAAAAGAACACCAGATTATATATCTTACTGATCTTTATATATATATATATATATATATATATATATAAATATATATATACACACACACACACACACACACACACACACACACACACACACACACACATATATATATATATATATATATATATATATATATATATATATATATATAAAATGCACCTCCGAGGCGCTTATCGATGGTTTCATCCTGACATCTCGCTGATTTCTCATACCAAGGCTCAATAGCCAAATATAACCTGTTATCACACTGATAGCTTCAGATATAACCTGTTATCACACTGATAGCTTCAGAAAGATTAATTCATGCCTTTTTATGACACTAGGAAGAAGTAATTAAAATATATACGCTGATTCTGTTTTCTGCAGCGATAACCGTTATGTTACCTGCACGACCATGTTTAATTTAGGAACTGATATCAATCCTACACTGATAATGTAACTTATACGATTAAAACCTTTCGAATCCGTATCAGTACGTTTTATTCACTTCAGTTAAAAAGCACAAATATCGTTCAATTTGAAGCTATCGTATTCAATGTTACGGTAGTTACTAGCCTATATTCCAATATTCATCACTAAATAAATATAAGCATTATTTCTTTCGTCTTCTAATGCCCAGACTTCATTAAGTTTTACAGGATCATAGACATATAGGTTTATTTCATTTTTAATTATTTTTCCTTTTCTGAATAAACTGAAGAACGTTACAGGATGTATAAATTGTTGTTTAAATTATGCAAAAATGCAAATATCGCTGCCATCTCATTTTAACAGATATATTTACCAAAATTGGGCAGCTCGGCGTGGTGTAATGGTTAGCAAGCTTGTCTCGCTGGATCAGTTACAACTAAAATGTGAGTTCGATCGACAGTAGATGCCCCATACTTTCGGCCTTCTCCCACATCTAAGCTATGCTTGGAAAATAACTATATTTACCAAAATTACAAGAAAATATCTTGAAATACTGAAGAGGAAATTTATTCAATAAATTCGTTATTGACTTCAACGACGGCCTCCAAACAAATTCAGATTCATCTGCCAGTCTTCTGCACGGTCTCTTTCTTTAAGTTGGTGAAGTCTGTGATATCCCTTACCTTAAGTTCCTCTTTGGAGATTTATTGGTCTTTCGCTCAACTGGGCCCCACACATAATAATCATGGTGGGGTCAGCGTCGGAAGTTAGGTGGGCAGATGTAAGGGGAGATGTGGTCAGGGAAATTGTCTGACAGCCATGGCTATGATTTCTTGTTGCGTGACATGGTGCAAATTCCTGTTATCAGGTGGGGGATCTTTCAGCAATCAACTCTCTTGACTCAGGGTAATACTACCACCTCAAGGAACTTGATGTATACCTCCGTGTCGAGTCTGAGGCCCTTACCATTAAACCCGGGTATTCCTTTATTATCAGAACGATCAAAGTGAATTTTCCAAGCTGCCGTACCTTTGTAATTACCATTATACTCATCCAACTCATTTCGAATTTTCTGTACGGTCTTTAGATTGAAAACAAAACAAGTTGAAATGTTAGTTTTGGAGATTCCAACGCGATTGCCAACATTCCGTTTCCAAATTTATGACAGAGTGATTTGTGCCATATTGACCTTTTGCTCACAGACTGTGTCCAACTGGCCCTATTATAATGTGCAATCGACAAAATCAATAGCAAACAACGTGCATGCGCTAAATTAACAATGAAATATGGTGACAAATTATCCATCGCCCCCTGTATATTGATGGCTTCTTATGTCCTCACCACCTGCTTCATTCGACATTGTGCTGAATTGTCTGTTCATTGCATTTTCCCTTTCCGATCGTTCGCTATATTTCGACTTCCGGAGAAAGATTTCCCGCGTGAATCAGCAGGCGGAAGCTGATTCACGCCGGCGAGATTTTAAGTGAAAACTTTTCTTTCTCTTTCTTTTTTTTACGCTGAATTATATTTACCTCAATATCGCCAACAAAACCTAACTTTTTTCCATTCATATGTTTTGACGGGCACCGTTGGCTTATTACAGGCGGAGAAATTGAAAGAATTGCATTTCTTTGTTGTTGCTTTTTCATGTAAGACCGCATGGTTATTGGCGAAATTAGAGAGGTTAACTAAGAGTTGACCATGATGTTAGAAGCCTCTTGCAGTTTATGCGAAACAAAATTGAGTGTATGTCTGTTGAATGTCAACAGCGACTGAGAATTAGGTCGAATGTTTATCAGAAAAAAATTATTCTGTTACTTGCGCAGGTTGCTAGAGTCTGTTCGAATTATATGTTGTATACTTTGCGTTGTGAGTGTACTACGGAGAAAGAGCGATTGTAAATTGAAATAAAACCAGAAAATTATATTTAGCACAATAGTCAAAACGCTTTATTCCTCAGCAATTTCATATTATTACTGTTTGTGTTTTCGAGTTATTGTTGTATGTATAATATTTCTGCTTGCTGTTATTATCTGGGTTGAAAATCTGAGAACTTATTAACTGAGGGGCAATTTTATAGCTGACAAATTTACCCTGCAAAAAAAAAAAACAGAATATCGTATAGCCCGATATAGCGATTATTTAATTATACATCAATATCTGTTGACATGTAAGTATTCATATATGCAGATAATTTATATATTAAAGGATATATAAGAATATACATCTATATGAATAAATGTTTAAATACAGATAATGATTACGATGATTAATACAATTAATAATTACGTTATATTATTTTATTTCCCTCTGATCTGTCCATTTTTTCTCCGCTTTCGTAGTAATTTATCTGAACATCAAGTGTAGTCGCAGTAAGAAGTTATTTATTTTCAGTAGATTTTTGTTCTGTTCTGTATGAAAAAATAACATTTAACAATTTTTTTTATCTTACGGCGGGAATTAATTACTTCAAATGTGTTTTCGCACAACTTTTATTTATTATTATTTTTTACATTATATAATAATGGTAATAATAATTTAAATGGCCAACTATTCCTTTCCTAAGGAAGCGTCTCTGTTACATCGGCTAGACAATGCTTGTTAAAGATCCCTGCTAATATAAGTTTCAACTGTAACATAGATCAAGTGTGGTTTATCCAGCATTTATACTGATCCAACCGAAGTTTAGATTCTGGGAGATAGCGACACTGTTTGAACAAAGCTAAAAACTTCAGGCATCCTGTCACAATTTTCAAGTTTGCATGCAGGTCGATATCGTTACTTTCAGTTTTGCCTAAATGCCGTTGAGAAAGCTTGAACGCATCCGTTCTTCACATCCGCTATCGGAAAATAATAGGACATACTGGATACTCTAGACTTCGTTTTGGAAGATACGAGCAGAAACAAAAATATGAATCATACTATCCTGGAGAGGGTTGGCCTCGGTGAAGTTATCTAGCCCAAGGAAAACCACTGGTGCTAATTTTGCAGTACATGCGATGCCCTTAAATATCTAAAGTTTTCCGGGACTCGTGTTCATGATAGCTTGCGCAACATTTCGATGACTCTCAGCATCAAACAGCTTTGATCTATTGAGAAATAGAAAAAAGATGGAAACTGTCTGTGAGTCTTCTGAATCCTGTAATGTGATGTTACGACATACAATGGGTATAATACCATACTTACATCACAAAGAAAATAAATCTACCATCTCTTATGTTAGAGCGTTTTCCAACTCTATGTACTAACTATTCTCCAGGACAGTATGCATGTAAAGATTTTCAAGCGAAGCTTAGATGTGGCACAAGGCCGAAAACTTGGAGCATCCAGTGAGGATCGAAATCACTTTTCAGTAGTAAGCAGGTCAGTTAGTACTGAAAAGTGATTTCGATCCTTGTCAGACAAGTTTGCTAACCATTAAACTGCGCCGAGGTGCCCATGTATGTATGTGTGAAAGGCAAATGTATATTTAACTTTTAATAGTATGAGTGATGTTAAAATCTAGGAGAGTAATTCATAACACTTTCTCGAAATAACCTTTAATTCTGATGTGAATTTGACGAAATTTATCCATTCAATTGCTAATTTGTTTCTGCGTCGTGTGAGGTTGTCTTTTTTTTCAGCTGAATTTGTTTTGTTTTTTTAAATTTATGTGTTTGTGCATTGAATATTGTTGTAAAATTTCACGAATAATCTGCTATACTATTAGTCTCCACCTTGCACCTCGACTTGAAATTGTTATGCTGAGCTTTCCTCATTGGTGCCGTGACTTCATGAATTGTTATAAATTTGAGCACGCGTCCTCAAATGTAATTTTGTGTGAAAATCACGCACCTAAAACATTTACTTACGCGACAACAATTCTCCCAAGGTTACAACACGAATCTCATCAAATGTCTCTACTAAACCTGTGGATAGCTTAAGTCGGAATCTTGGGCCATATTTTGTACCTTTCTTCTTAAATGGACTTTGGGTAATTTCCGACGGAAATCCTCCTTTTACGAGAAGGATTATCGCGTAATTTAGGAAAAGTCTTTTATTAAAATTAAACAATACGAAATATATGGTGTCTTTAAAAATATATGCATTAAAAAACATTTCTGCCTGAATAAACTATATATATATATATATATATATATATATATATATATATATATATATATATATAATTTAAAAATAATTTTAAAAAACAGACCACTTTACGGTACCATTGTAATACTTTATTTCACCAGGAATTTACTATTCTCTGGATCTTCAGTATTCAATTTCAAGTTTGAAAAAATGAAATTAAAATTTACACATTTGAAGGGCAGTATTAATCTGATGTAAAGTGACATAGAGGGGATGAGGTTTAGTGTGAGCGACATGTTCAAAATAGGTGAGGGAAGAGAGATTTAGATACATATATATATATATATATATATATATATATATATATATATATATATATATATATATATACCCAAGTATATAATTGGTATATACGGAATGAATTCCAATAACCAACAATTACTATTCTTAAAAGAGTGCTCAATACAAAGTAGAGCAGATATAATTATTATTTATAAAAAAATTATAACATAAGTATGTTATAAAATCACTACAAAGATAGCCATTTTGTTTCAACACACTCTGTGTCTTATCAAGTGATGATGTTGAAAATAAAATAAATGTTTTTTAAAGTTTCTGATTAATTAACGATCCTACACCAGGGGGAAACATTGTTACAAAAGCTAGAATAACCAATCAAAAACCATTTATAGAAAGATTCAAAAGCTTGACAACGAAATCATGTTATAATAGCTATTCAGATCTTTAAAATACGTGTAATATTAAAAATAATTTATACTAACCAATAATTATAAACTTATATGATTAAATTTAATATTAAAATTAAAAACTGGCAATTTCAAAATCCAAATTTAATCACTATTAAGTTTAAAAACTACAAAATTATTGAGAAAAGAAAAAATATATATGTTTATTCAATTCATTTCTTCATTGAAATTACGTTCGACAAGACGCTACAATATATCCGGTCATTTGACAATACATGTATATATATATTTTTTAAAGTCTGTGAATGTGGTCTTAAACTCACGTGTATCTATCGGTGTCTATGTGTATGTTAAGTGTATTCACATTTAACTGTGTGTGTGTGTATAGGTGTTGGTTTCCCCGTTTCCTTTTTTCATAAAAGGCCGTAGAGATGTTCCTGTCTCGTCGTTTTTTTGTGTGTGTGTGTGTGTGCGTGTGTGTATCTAATTATGTCTGAGTGCTTATGTATTATAATCTGATTGTGTTTTTGTTGTTTGCGCGTGAGTTTAAGACTATTTATACAAACATACAAGTATATAGACATAAAGTGGGCGGGGGAAATAAATATTCGTACACTTGAAAAATTGCATTTTTATAAATGTAAAAGCCTTAAATGAAACAAATCTCAGCACATTTTATGTACGAAGACACATACTATTAAAAAATAATAATAAACTTAATTAATTCTTATGTGACACTATTTAGCGGTCGCGTGAAAATTAAAAGCGAGAAATAATTAAGGCGATAAAAAGCTATCACGAAAATACATACTGAGCGATGTTATTTTTTTTAACAAAGAAAAGCGGTAAAGATTTTATTTTCATTCGCGAAAAAAAGTTTTTTTTTTCGCGGAAGCTAGAAAATTCGTAATAACTCGGATCTGTCGGAATTAATTTATGCTATAACGCGGCGAAAGAAGATAGCAATCTGCCCATGACAATAATGAAAATTTCAAATTGGTCAAGTGGCCTACGAAACAGAAGCTGGAAGATAATCGTAATCAAGTCACGCACTGATCGAGAAAGGCATCAGCTGAGGCCACCCCAGAGAGAAAGGGAAAGAATAAACCATTAACTTTCTTTCGGCGATATCATTTGTTTTTGGAAAAAAGACCACCTATTTTATTGTCCAGACCTGGACATAATAAAAGTTTATTACCGGGAGAGATAATTGGCGACAGAGTGCAAAGATTTCCATTTAACCACCCATTTGTCGCTGGCGAAAATCTCGTTGATAAATTCCAGATGACATCCGGTCAAGATAGAGATTAAAGATCACACAACGAGTCGTAGGGGTCTGGTGTAGGGAAAAGAAAGAAAAGAAAAAGAGGAAATATTTTTTACTTTGAGCGATAATTGTAAACACCCGCGCTGCCGAGCGTCATTGGCTGAGTGGTGGCGTGAGCGGTGGGCGAAGGTAAACATATGAGAAGGAGGGGAGGCCTGTTTACGCCTCTGAGGGGATTAGTGTGAGATACCACTGTGAGAGAGAAGGGAAACCTGTTGACGCCCTCTGAGGGGATTGGTGAGAGTTACCAATATGAGAAAGAAAGAATATGGGAGTACGATTCCGGTAAGAACCCCTCTGGGGCAGAAAGTAATGGACTTCCAAAAATGGAAAGTGATAAATTTTCCTGTCCGAAGACAAAGAAAATCCTTATTGTGGATTTAGAATTATCGAGGAACTCAAACCCCGACAAGGCCACACCCGGTTTTGGTCGGCGTCCATATAAACAGAGCCGCAGCGAGTAGACGGCAGTTGCAGTTGGAGAGTTAGAGTTTCGAGGAGACGTAGAGGCAGATAGAGTTGAGATGTGAGCTCTGAGACCAGACTCGCACGAAGCTGACTGAAGATCCACGCATTCCGACTTCGACTTCTAAAAAAAACAATTTATTTTTGAAGAACGACTTAGACTCACACCACCAAAACAAGTTTTACGAATATCGCCTGAAGATACAAAAAATAAAACAGTTATTGAAGAACAACTTAAGATATTAAGACTCGCCAAACAAACGCAAAGTGTCACGTATCCATAGAAGTGAGTTGGGAGAAAGATACAGTCCTGTATTCAGCAACCAGATATAAAAATATTTGTTTTGTTTTTTTAACACATTTGAAATTTTCGAGATGTTACTTTATTTTCTTTTACATATACTTGTGCGGTGTCACCTTTGCTCGAGTTCGGCTTGCATTGCAGGCCGGCGACTGATTGATTTCGTCTACCTAAGATCAAATCACAACGTAGGTAGGTTAGACTAGAAATCAAAGCAGTTCCTTCGGTAACCAGACGTTGGAGGCGAGATGGGAACGACAAAGCTGATACCGAATCTAACCAGTTTCCCATCCGAATCAGCCAAGGGTTAGAACGTCACATTTGGTGCCGTGACAGCAGGATGACGTCACATTTGGTACCGCGACCAATACCAAGTCACATTGGTTGTCACAGGATAGCACAGGGGCAGAGAGGCCGGGGTGATGTCACACTTATTCTAACAGAAATTGATGCATTTTTTTTTAAAATTCTAACAGTTGAAAAAAGTATTCATACAAATCAATTATTAGAATAAAATAATCTATCAATTATGAAACAAGTATATTCTAGAATGTTCCAGTAATATTTCACTAATTATAGTTAAAGCTGTTAGCCATCATCTGAGCATTCTGCAATTTCTAGTATTACGAGAAGGTTTTAATAATGCCAAAAGATGGGAACAGTTACAAAACGATTTCTAGCAACCTGAATACTTCTTTTACTACAATTGCTTCGTTCATTGCAAGGTGTAAAATTCGTTATAGCGCCGAAAACCAAAGACGAACAGGTACTCCGCGGAAGATTTCGCTAAGATCAGCAAGGATATTAGGACGCTAGATCCAACAAAATTCACAGGTTGCCCGAGAAGATCTGCAGGAACATCTGCGTGCATTAGGGATTAAAGTAACCAAACGTACAATAAGTAATGAACCACACGAAAACAGTCTGGAATCTCGCATCCCAAGGAAGAGTCCACTCCTCTTGAAACGACACAGAGATGCTAGGCTAAAATTCGTTAGAGAGCATAAGTATAAAGAATATTCGTTTAGGGAAAAATACTATAGACAGATTAAACTAAAATAGAGTTGTTTGGTCATAATTATTGAAATCGTGTGTGGATGAAGGACGGTGAAGCCTACTTACCAAGGAACACGTTGACAACTATAAAGTCTTTTGGTGGCAGTATCATGATCTGGGGCTGTTTTTCTGCAAAAGGTGTTGGCAGAATATCAGTAAAAGATGGCAAGATGAATGCCGAAAGATACCAGAAAATCTTGCAAGACAATTTAATGTGTTCTGTTGAGAGACTTCGGTTACATTCTGATTGGGTTTTCCAACTGGATAATGATACTAAGGATACCGCTAGATCTACAAGGACATGGTTAGCTGAAAGTAACGTTGATGTCTTACAATGGCCAAGTCAGTCCTCAGACTTGAACCCAATCAAGAATTTATGGCGATATTAGAAAATTCAAATTGGGAAAAGAGCACCAACAAATATCAAGAATTTGAAGACATATGCCAAGAAGAACGGGATAAAATACCACTCAATGTGTGCAAATCATTAGTTGAGACGTACAGGAATAGACCTGTAGCTGTTGAACTCAATAAAGAATATTCCACAAAGTATTAAATTAAGTTAATATGCTTTTTTTCTTTTGTACGAATATTTTTTTCATCAGTTAAATTGATAAAAATGCATTAATTTCTGTTAGAAAAAGAATTAATTAAGTTTATTACTATTTTTTAATACAATGTATCTTTAAACATAAAATGTATCAACATTTGTTTTACTTAAGTCTTTTACATTTATAAAAATACAATTTTTCAACTGTACGAATATTTATTTCTCCCACTGTATATATGCACAAAAGCATAGTTTATTCATATACTCATATACACCACATACATATGCAACCCCATATACATGAAGCGATATATATACATATATAGCCACCTAAATTTTATAATACGCATACATACATGTACATAATTGCACACGTATCCACATATGCATATGTACATGCAGATGTATATTTGGATACGCATGTACAGTCATTTTATATTCATGTATCTTGAGAGATACAGTCCTTATATACATATACAGATGTACATACATATACACATATATCCACATATCCATATATATATACATATTTACTCACACACATGGCTGTGTGCACACAAGCATCCTCACACCTAAATGCACCCCCAAATTTACCATCATATGTAAATATCTACACACACCCACCCACACCCACACACACACACACACACACATATATATATATATATATATATATATAAAAAAGTAACACAACTACATGTCTGCAAATATCATATGGAAATTTATAAATGACAGCCTAAAGGAAAGAATGAATATCAATGCACCTATGCTGATTTACAAATGTATATGTAATATTATAATGTATAGTGTTATTTTATATATGTTGAATGAGTTATATTGAAATGATTTCCATGTCTGAATTTAGTGATAACCTCATGTATTATATATATATATATATATATATATATATATATATATATATATATATATATATATATATATATATATATGCATGTATATACAACGATTTTATATATATATATATATATATATGCTATATATATATATATATATATATATATATATGTAGGTAGAGATGTACAGTCATTATATATATATATATATATATATATATATATATGCAGAGAGATACAGTCAGTATAATATATATATATATATATACATATATATATGTATGCAGAGATACAGTCAGTATATATATATATATATATATATATATATATATATATATATATATATAATAAAAGAGAGACATAGATATAGAGATACGCTCGCTTGTGTGTATTACACTTTAGAAAGCCGAAACAATTCTGTCTGGAGATATTTGTTATTTTTGAAGCAGCTTATTAATCTCTTTACACTAAATTCTTTAAGGTTAATGGAATATACATATGACCATCATTAAACTATGAATTCAAAGTAAGAATCGTGATGCTTACTTCCTGAAATTATAATCAATCCTAACTCGACCAGCAACAACGTCCATCGATCAACTATTATAGACGACACAGTAATCGAAATGGTAAACCCGTATAGATCTACTAATCTCGGAAATGGTAGCAACGATGCGTTCAAGAGTACGTTTACGTACGATCAAATAGATACATCTACGTTACTTAATGTAGAAGATCTCTCTTTCAAAATATAAATAATTTTCACTGATACTTTCAATCCTCTTTGCTTATTACCAACATTATGTGTAAGGCAATTGCGGTTTGGTGTCCATTTCAGAAGAAAATACGGTGGGTAATAGCTTATACTATGACAGCCGTATTTAGGGTCAAGACGTATACCAACAAAATCTTTATCGATTAATTCATTAGATAAAGCTGAAGCAGATATGTTGGTAGTGGAAAATCTAGGAGGATTTTAATGAATAGAGAAAATGGGCAAAATTGTTCGTTTGTGGATGATATTAGTACATAACTTATCCTTCTTTCAAGTAACAGAACATCAGTATATATATACATATAAATACGCTAAAAATCCACTTTCATCCCGACGGCTTAATGGTTAGAATCTCCGACTGACACCAATTCAGTCGGGTTTCGATCTTAGCTAGAGGCAACCTGATGAGCCACACCACTGATGAGCAGCGAAACAGTCTGTCTGTGGATGAGGTTATATTGGCTGAAATATCAATTTCAGTTGAGCTCTCTGGGTTGGTAAACAGTGACTATTATAACTATATAGCGAGACTCTTCGCAGATGCGAATTGAGTAACTGTCGGTCACTGGGCGTGTTTCTAAAAATAAATACGCTAAAAATCCACTTTCATCCCGACGGCTTAATGGTTAGAATCTCCGACTGACACCAATTCAGTCGGGTTTCGATCCTAGCTAGAGGCAACCGAAACAGTCTGTCTGTGGATGACGTTACATATATATATATATATATATATATATATATAACGTTGGATTAGTTTGGTGGGGCTTGGTTTTCCCTACGTCGAGAGTGTTCCCTACGTCTGAGTGATTTCTGGTGTTATATAGATGATTATTGGGTAATACCTGTCCATTATCATTCGTAGGCATATTTTGTCAGTACCACGTGCTGTAATTAGAAAATCATCTCTTAAGGGAAGAGGACGTAACTCCTTCTACTTACTGCATCACGCTACAAAGTCTGAGTCTAAGTGGTTAATTGTAACAATTTTCTTTTTCCATTGTAGTTCTTAATAGACTTGGTTTTTATCTCTCCCAAAGCATGTTTCGCCATTCGAAAGATCGGTAGATAACTTATGCGTTGTTTTCCTCTCTCTCCCTCTTGCTTTCAATATGTCCTGTGAGTACCAGATTTTCCAAGTTCTCTTTCCTCAATATGTGTCCAAGAAATTTCAACTGTCACTGCTTGATATTAAGTATGAGTGACATTTTCTTTCCATTTTGTCTAAAAATTCGTCATCGTTTGTATACATTACATAGTAAACTCATCATCCTTTTGTTGAACAAAATTTATGTTGCCTTAAGTCTCTTCTTCGTCTGTGATATTTTCCCGTAGGCTCTGTCATATACGAGTAATTGTATTACATAACAATTAAATCCACTTTTCTTTATTTCTCACGAAATCTTCCTCTGTTTTAATACTTTGCAAACATAAACTTATTGTAACCGCAATAAAATCTGCATTCCTTTGTGATGGTGATTTTTAAAAACACTGACTCTGTTATAGTTATATTTGGTTGTCGATTCCACAGAGCAAGGGTTCGCAGGAAGAAGCTAGTCGAGTGGAACTTATTTCTTACTAATGGAATACGAAGAGAAGTTCGGTGGTTTGCTATAATGTGCGCAGTATGGCGTGTCATACCAGTGAAGGTTAGAATTCATCTGAACACCTTCCATAGAAATAGCGAATGGGCCACTGACTGTCATAAGATGTCTCATCTGAGAAAAGCGTTATACGATGGTAAATAACTTTTCATCCATAAGGACTCAGAGAGGCTTTTGGCCTCTATAAGTTTTGAAAGTGAGGATTGGGTAATTCCTGTCCAACTACTATAGCAGTACTCCATTTTATGATTCTATCCAGCTGTTATTAAGGTAGAGGATAGCACGAGGTCTCAGGTATTTACGGGAGAAGTACACGGAACCGAACCTTTTTTCCAATATCTTTAGCGATGGATCATATGTCCGAGATTCAATTGAGGTCTGGGTTCAGTTTAAATCGTTATTGACCATAGTTATGGGTTTGATCATGTAGTTTATTAGAGGTGGACCCATATGGTGGACGGACATTTGCGTACTGGATATTTGCATACCAGCTGGCTGCGTCCCTGGATAATAGTGTACCTCTAATAATTCTTTTAATTTATCATTTCTTAAGAGTTAATATAAAAATTTTCACAACAATATCTTTAATTTCTCTAAACATGCAGAAAGTTAGTTTCCATAAATAGAAAAAAAAACGTATTAAGCTAGAAGTTTCATTTCACTCCAGTTGTGCGTACCACAAATCAACTTATAGATTCTCGATTATATAGATTATATTTGTATTTGCAAGCCATGGCTAAGTGCAGAAAATCAAATACTGGTGGATATATATTTGTGAATGAGGGAAATTACAGCGATCATTATCATAAGAAAACCGCCGATGAAACAAACACATACTTGCGATGTGTTGAGCGATCTTGCAACACTGTTAATCTGCCATTGTATTTTAAACAAAAATATTCTTTCTATTTTATTCTTTTTATTCCTTTTTGAAAAAAATTATGATTTCTATAACTTTTGACTTTTAATTTGAGAATAATCGTTTTCTAAATAGAACAGACACTTTCAATTTGAGAATAGCAACTGTCAAAATGTAATTATTTATTGTGAGTAAAAAGAATGGAAAATTAAACAATCAAATTTGTATTTTTTTATATATTTAAACTTCAAAGTTACAATTGTATTTAAAACTGAATTTAATTTTATAAAACTTATTTATCTAAGGATCTTTAAATATAATGAAATAATTTACCCAAAATTTTATGAATTTAAATTTGTAGTTGAAACTGAAATCGAAACTTATAAATTTTCAATCGATTTTTTAATAATATATAAAATTTGAAAAACATATTTCACTGACTAAAGTGTTTCTTAAACTTCAATACTATATTGAGATCATACAAGAAGACTGAAAATGAAAAAAAAGAAAACTCTGGCTGTCTACATATCAGATGGAAATTGAACGTCAAAAGCTCGACAAATTGGAGTCTCTCACGCAACAGCTTACAAGTGGGTATCCCAAAGTGAATGGGAAGGCTCAAGAGGTTGACAAAGGTTCAGAAAAGTGTCAAATGAGAGCAAAGATTTTATGCGGAGCAAAACTGAAGAAAACTACAGAATAAGACTTAATGAGTTAGTTGACAACATTTTCCATAAACTCAGTTTAAAATTGTCCAAGCAAAGTTTACATCGCCACCTGGACATGCTTTTATACACACTGAAAAGCGTCAGATTCGAGCCAGAAACAGTAAAAACGTTACAGAATAAAAAGAAAAAAATATATAGTGAGGAACTACTTGCATTTCAAGGTCAGAACTTGCCAATTTTCTACCTGGACGAACCAGACTTCAGTATCCATATTTCAAGTAGTGAAGAGCAATCACGAAAAGGTACAAGGTGCAGCGCAATTGCAACAACATCAAAAAATCCCAACATACATATAATAGGCTGTATGAACAACTTCGGCCTAATTTACAGTGAAGTCAATCGGGGATCGTACATAAGTAACTTGGTGTGTGATTTAGTTAATAAGGCCTTGCGTGTAGCCAAGAAAGAGTACGCTCGATCTGTCCTTCTTGACAATGCACATTGCCACTGAAAAAACGAGTCAGTCTTAGATGAGGTGGAATTTTCCGATGATCAAATTTTGTGGCAAGGATCTTACAGCCCCATACTCAATTCCATCGACAATGTTTGATCATTTTTTTTTAATCTGAAGTAAAGTGTAAATTGGCTAAAAATGCCCAGGAAATTCTAATGAGAGAATGGTTACACTTCAAAGAGCAGGGTCTCCAGACCCTAGAAATTTATATAAATGCAACCCTTTTAACGGTGACACCGGTAATGTGATGAAATTTCATTGCAGGCTTCTAAGACAAAATCAGGAAAGCCTTAAATCTGAAAGACATGGAATTTTACTTAACATGCTTTAATTTTAATGAATATTCAATCATTTTCTTCTATAGAACTTTTTTAAAAAAATATTTTCTTTTCGTTTACTTTAAATGTTTCTATTTTCAAATATAAAGTTAGTATACCATTTTGAAAGTTACTATTCTCAAAATGAAAGTGAAAAGGTATACACATGCTTTTTTCAAAATTTATAGTAATTTCATTTAAAAGCTTAAAAAATATCAGAGGTAAGTAATTATTCAGGGACGCATCTGTCTATGGACGTAATTATCTGTTATGCAAATGTGCGGGATGCATCCAGTAAGCAACAGTCCAAGAACTGCGCCCATATACCATCGTATCATCAGTATAGATTTTCACAAATTATCAGAACATCCTCTTAGGCAGATCATTTTTGTAAAATGTTTGGTCTGAGAAACAAACTCTGTGCGGCCCCTGCGCTGATTCCTAAAGGCACGGAGGGATGGATATCAAAAACTATCTTCATGGATTTAGCACTTTGGAAGGACTTTATAATTGTGAAGTGTCTTCCAGTTATTCCATAGTCAGAGAGATTTTGAAGCAATACTTTGTGCCACATCATCAAAGGACTGAAAAATAACTAATGTTATAGTCCTTGAGATGTATTTGTTGTAAAGTGCCCCACAGATTTCGTGTGTAACTTTAATTAGGATATCAGCAATGGATTGAACAGATCGGAACACATACTGCTTGTTTCGGAAGAGGCTGTTTCAATTTATCAGGTCATCCCATAAGTTCTGTTAGAATTTTAACTTTTTATTAAAATGAACGAAATTTAAAGAGTATTTTATGTCTAATGGAGCTGAAGATTATTTATATGTTTAGATGCATTTAAACTGATCAAATTTCATTTCAGAGAACAATAAAATTAAATTTTGTTTGATTAAAACCGTGCTGACATGGAAGTACCAAAGAATCATTTGAGGCACATAAGGCTTTATGAGTTCAAGAAAGGAAACTCAGCAGCCGAAGCGGCTAGAAACATTCACTCAGTTTATGGAATGTGTGAATGAAAGACCTTGCAGAAGATGGTTTGCAAAATTAAGAGGTGGAGATTTCACAATTGAAGATGAAGATCGAAGCAGACGTCCAGATGAGTTTAATGAAAAGCTTCTTGAAGAAGCTCTTGAAGAAAATCCTGCTTTATAAGTTGAGGAATTGGCAGTAGTTCTCAGTTCAAATCATACAACTGTTCATCGTCATCTTCAACAACTTGGAAAAGTTCCTAAAATTGGAAAATGGCTGCCTCATGAATTTTCTGAAAACAACCTCAAATCCCGAGTTGAAATCTGGTCTTCCTCTCCATTCTCGCGAAATTGCTTCACCTTTTTTGGATAGACTTGTGACTTGCGACGAAAAATGGATCTTTTATCGAAATGTTAAGCGTCGTAGACAGGGACTCGGTAAAGGGGAAGATCCCCAGCCACAGCCGAGAAGGGAACTCCATGGGCAAAAGGTTCTTCTGTCAATCTGATGTGATCTCCAAGGAATAATCCACTTTGAATTCCTACCACCTAATGCAACAATTAATGCTAAAATTTTCTGTCAGCAATTAGAGCGTTTGAACCAAGCTTTGAGGAAAAAAGGACCTGCTCTAGTGAATCGAAAAGGGGTGATGTTTCATCAGGACAATTCGCGAACCCACACAGCAAAATCATGTCACAAAAGATCGAAGAACTTGGTTGGGAGAAAATTCTTCATCCACCTTAGTCTTCCGATCTTGCTCCTTCAGACTACCATTGGTTTCGTAGCTTACAGAATCATTTGGAAGAAACAGCATTTGTAACACAGGAAGAGATTAAAATTGACATTTGTGAGTTCTTCGAATCAAAGCCAAAAGAATTTTACAGTAATGGAATTAGTGAGCTTGTTAATAGATGGAAGGAAGTCATAGATAATCAAGGAAAATACATTGTTGATTGAATCTGTAATTAAATGTAACATTTGGTCACTTGTTTTCTTTATTCAAAATTCGGACAGAAATCATGGGATGACCTGATAGATGATCAACAGTTTCTTTGCTCATAATAGCCTAAAACGCTTGCTAATCACACCGAGGAGACTGATGGGTCTATACTTAAAAGGGAATGAGCACTCATCCCCGTTATTGAAAACAATGCCGACACATGACACCTTCCATAGGTTTTGCATGGATTTCTTCAAGAAACTGTAACATAATTTCGCTAAGAGCAGGAAAAAACTCCTGGTTGATATTCTTAAGGACAACCATTGAGATATTGTCTGGGCCAGTGATTTTTTTTAGGGTCAAGATTTTTATAACTTTTGAGGCTTTCCGGGCTGTAATAAAAAATATAAATGAGATTGTATTCAGTAAGACTGTTGAAGTCGGGAAAGGGATGTGCTGTGTCTTTTAATCTTGAGTTAGTCCAGAAAACTGGCGTAACAAATCTATACCCACAAATACTCTGTCACGATGACGATATATCGTTCTAGCCAAAACATTATAATGTTTCTAAACAGTTTCGCCTATACAATATCATTCGCATGTATTGGGCCAAAAGTTTATCTTTTTCGGGAACTCTTGATTTCTGTTATCCTGAATTAGCCTCCTTGATATACAGAACGTAGTAGAATTCATGAGCAGTAATGTTTTATCTATCTATCTATCTATTAATGCATGGGTGTAAGCATGTAAATTATTTCGCAGGTAACTTAAAGCAGATGGGTTTGAACAATTTCTGTACGTCATTTTAATTTCAGCGGACGAATATATATTCTCTCTATATATTTTTAATAGATCCTACCAAAATAAGAACAATAGTGCATTTATATTTCCGTGTATATCTATTTATTTAAATATATATTCGTTTCACACTTTTATACCATATCGTTACGCCACGATTTCAGTAATCGGATAGCAGCCTTGAGATTATAGCGTTGTCTTGGGCACGAGAGCCTGAGGAAGCAGGTTACATTCAGGCTGATTCTCAATTCCCGTTTATTATTCTACTACAATTGTTGGCACCTTAAGAAACGAGAACAAATTTAAGATAAATTCATGCATTTTCACTGGACATTAGGAAGATATTAACAAAAATGAAATAACCGGGAACTGAACGCCGAACTTCCATTTTGTGCTGATAAAAATCACACTATCTACGCAAGGATATCTATACGCAGGAGTTTTAGTTTTATGCAAAAGATGTCCTAACAAGGTAATCGATTTCTTAACTTTCCAAGTATTGCATTAATTATCAAACATCTGTAGTATGTCGATTAAAATGTCTCCGAATATTTCTGCTCTGAAATTAATATTATTGATTTGAGGGAAAGTAACATCCCAGAGAATTCTTCTTTTTTTTATTATTTGGATTTATTTAAATAATTGAGTATGTTTGTTTGTGTGTGTGTGCCTGTGCGTCACGGGTTTTCTAATGATGCACTGACCAAATCTGATCATCATACAATTGATCGATTGTTTTTATTGTTATTATTTTTCATATTTATTTAACCAGCGAGCTGCATATATAACTGTATCTCTGTATGTATGTATGTATTTATTTAAATTATTTATTAGTGAAAGAGAGACTGGTCTAGACACGCTTAAGAATAGATTTTTGTGATTGCATTTCACACTATGGCATATCTGATTTAACTAGCTCTGAGTTTGTAGGCGTCAACGTGCTTTGATGACCTCTTGATTTCTCGTTTTAAAGAGAAATTAATCTCTTTGTGTACTACATGCCTAAATTCCTCTAAGCACGTATGAGTGTGGATAAAAAAAATTCACTTCAATTGTTCCCCCACCGATATATTTATAATACCGTTGATTTTCTTCTCTTCCTCCTTCTACTTCTTTTCATCTCTATCCTGATTTATATACTCCACGCACCTTTCTATTACACCAAACATCGGGCGGTTGATTATTATTAATTTTGTAAATAGTGTGGCGTTCCTTATTTGTTTTTTTTTTTATTCTTTTTTTTTGTTTTTTAAATAAACGGTTGGGTAGGAAATTGATAAAAATCATCTAAGGATACCGTAATTTTGAGACCAG
Organism: Acanthosepion pharaonis; assembly: GCA_903632075.3. Classification (NCBI taxonomy): domain Eukaryota; kingdom Metazoa; phylum Mollusca; class Cephalopoda; order Sepiida; family Sepiidae; genus Acanthosepion; species Acanthosepion pharaonis. The sequence continues at coordinate 832,511 of CAHIKZ030002755.1, read as the reverse complement.
GGTAGAGCATTCAACTGATCTCCTGATTTTTCTCTGTTACTTTTTCTTTCATTTTATTTATTTTTTTTTTTTTTCACATGAGTATTGAGTCCTTTTTTAATACGACCCTTTCCTGGTTCGATTCAAACTCTAGCCATTAAAAATTTGAGTGTATATATATATATATATATATATATATATATATATATATATATATATATATATGTGTGTGTGTGTGTGTGTGTGTGTGTGTGATAGAAATTATTAGGACGATTTGAGATAACTATAATTAAGTAATTCATCTAGTCTAGTAGAAGTCTGAACAACATGCAGAAATGACTGGATGGCCGTTTCGTCCTATATTTGGGACTCATCAGCAATGCGAATCCGCTACTGAGAATTGAAAGCCGGACTGTACCAACGGGCCTCGGTGACGAAGAGGTAGCGAATTAGAATCGATGTAGCGCCGCTCGATCATATATTCCGTGGTGGAACTCATCCGAGTTTCCCTTACGCATAGGTCTCTGACCCCACGTGCACTTTTTTGAACTTTGAAAATATTGCCAAAGGCATATATATATATATATATATATATATATATATATATATATATATATATATATATAGAGAGAGAGAGAGAGAGAGATAGATAGATAGATAGATAGATAGATAGATAGATAGATAGATAGATAATAGCCCAATGTTGATTTGTATATCTTGATAGACACTATGAATAAATGTTCAAAGTCCATTTTCTTCCTTTTTTGATCAATTAGTTCCTACAATGACTGTAATTATTATGGAATGAGTGTTACCATTATGGTAAACAAGTTATTTTTACAAATCTTGATGTCGTAGACAGCTGGAAATGGAATTGAAATCAGTTGAAAATGTTATTATATTCAACCGTTAAAGAAAATCATCTATCGAATATCTATAAGATTAGCGCACAATTTTTATCAGTATTAAATACATAATCATATTCAATATTTTATATCCATTTCAATAAACTATATTCCTATGTTATTTAATGTGTTTCATTTGTATTGTAATAGATTCAGCAATTTTAAGATTTTACTGTGTTTCTTGTATAATGCTTTGGTGTTATCTAATAAAAAGTATCTTTAGTAAATATTTTAAGAGTATTTTTTTTAAAATTATGATTTATATATACACGAATTTGCACTCAGTCACATTTCAAACTACGAGAGAGTTGAGAATGTGCGGCCAATATAAGTACCTAATATTTATTTTGTTTTACTAGTAGTAGTATTTGACGGAATAATCTCCCAAAGGAATTGAAAATTCATGAAAAAATGTATCTTTTACACGGGGCGGATTTTTGATGGTTTGGGTTTTTCTTAGCAATTAAATCAATGTTTTTTTTTTTTTTTTTTTTTTTTTTATAATTAATGGCATGTTTAAGCTATTTTGTTTCACATTTTAATTGTTATATTTTTAATGGCTATTTTCATTTTGTTCATAATAAGTATATATATGGCTACAATAAAATACTTTGTCGGTGTCTTTGTTTTTGTTTCTATCAATGTGATTGCTTGTCACTTTTTTCTATATCATGCCATTATGCGTGAGAATAATTACAAATCTGCAGATAGAATCGATGCAAACGGATGGAGATGTCTTGTTTATCTTGCAAGCCTGAATATATTGGGGAATCCAATAGGTCTCTAATCAAGATATTTGCAAGATCAATATTACCTGTCAGGATTTGTCATTTCAATATAATTCAATAGTAATAAAAAAAATATGGAGAGTCGAGATCGGATAAGCCCATTTCCGTAACTCATTTTAATGTAATTTAAAATCGAATTTGAAATTAATTCTCTGATTACTGAAATCGATCAGGACGAATGTTTATTTGAAACTGGCACTAAAACAAGTCTTGGGCAAGAAGGATCGCACAATTTGAACGGAAATTAAAGTAGGAAATTTAAGATGATTAATAGGAATCGAAGTCTAGTCGAGTACAAATCAACTTATATAGCAGAGAAACGAGTCCGAGAAATGGTATGGCATTTGTAATTATAAAAGAGGTAGAATGAGAAAAAAATAGTATCTATATTTTTTGATAAAAAACGAAAACTACATTTCTAAGGAATGCGTACGTCTATAAATATCCGTGTATAATTTAATGGGAAATTAGAATTATATGTGATCATTGTAGCGCAAAGTCGAAAATAAATAAAAAAGCTATTCATGTAAAAATAAGAAAATTCATTCTTTTAATCAAGGTAAGCTAAAAGTAATCTATCGTTGTAGTTAACTGACATTGTATAATATGAGAAGAAAAAAGTGAAATGTTCAAACAGAAGACAAATATAACGACGAATGATAATTTAGAAAATTTCATTATAAAATGGAAGTTGAATGGTCATACTCAATGTTTAATTAGTACACATTTCAGACTATTGTGAACTTTATTCCTCTAATTTTCGATACAAGCTGAAATTGAACTCATTTTAGTCAAAAATCAATGTATATTATTTACATTATGCGGACTATTGTCCTCATCTTTGTCGCCATATTTATTAAAACGTTTCGGCCGTTGTACGCGCCGGCCTTCTTCAGTTGGTTGGAATGTCGAACTGAAACCTTTATTTCGCTCACTGGGGTAGACTGTTCTAGTTCCACGTGCCATGTTTAATGGACGTCAGTTATCTCCTGTTAATTTTTCTCTCTGAATGTTCAGCCTTAACTGGGTATCGAACTCACATTCTTTGCTTTTATCCACAGTGCCATGTGTCCTTGAGGACATCTGTGTATGGATTTCTGGGTATTATAAGGCCGGAGCATACAAAGGTCGAAACGTTTTAATAAATATGGCGACAACGATGAAGACAATAGTCCGAATAATGTAAATAATGTACATAATACCTCATCTCAGAAATATAGACAGATACAAAAATCAATGAGTCGGTATTATAGATATATGATTAAGACCGTTGTCTTGTTTGTTATTTTAGCGGCATATCAACTGCTTACGGATTATTTAATGCCGAATTTTAATTTTGGGGGAGATTATTAGTACTTTTCTTAATAAAAATGTATTGCTTGTAAATTTTATTTGTTTTCAAAAATATATTACTGATATTTTTACTATAATAATGCACTTTTATACTTTCATCGTGTTTTGACCGAAGTTTTGATGTTAACTATTTCTCTAACTATGGTATCCTAACAGGTCTTATAAACAAAAAAATGGTGAAGATCCCGACCAAATGCATTAATATTCGGTAAATTTAATTTACATAAAAGATATAATAACTCAAGATTTCCAAAGTTAGAAAACAGAATAAGAAGAGAAACAATGTTTCGTATTACTTTTCTCACTGGATGCAGGGTTTCTTTGGCTTTGACGTTTCGTAGATGGATGCAGTTGTTAATTTCTTTTCCCGGGAATCATTGTTAATGAGTTTGGTTTGAATACAGAGTTGTTCCCTCTTACCACAAGGCCAAGAATTTAAGCCGAGAGCGACAATATTACGTGAATTAAGTAATATTCGTTTCTTCCCACCTCGTGACATTTTGAACACCTTAAATTTGTCTAACGTGGTCCTCATGATGACATATTTAAAGAGAACGAGAGGCTGGTGGGGATTTTTCCCTGAACCTGGGTATTTCCAATAACATTGGATGTTGATTGGCGAAGAGGGTCATGATGTTATTAACACCCAGGCCGCCAGGATGAATTACCTATGTTTACGAGAGAAAATGCTAAAAGGCGATTGCAATTTGCTTGGCCGAGGATATTATGACGTCTACAAAATTTCTTCAATATGAGGTTTGTGTCACGTCTTCTGAAATCGGAAATTCCACAACGGTAATATAGTTTTGATTTTGCAAGAGTGTTGTTAATTTTTTATTATGAGTTTAAGTTTTAATATTTTTGTGATAAGGTTAATCCTGTTAATTTCCCTCTGAAATTTCTCCACTGCCTTAACCGTGTATTGAACTCACACTCTTTGGGTCCTGTCACTGGATCTAACCAACGCCTTTATCCACTGTGCCATGTGACCATGAGGACCACTGGCACTGTGGCCGAAACGTTGTGATAAATATGGCGACGAAATTGAGGACAATATTCCGAATAATGTAAATAATGTACATAATACTTCATCTCAGAAATATAGACAAACACTGAAAGCCGAAATTTTGTAATAAATATAGCGACAAAGATGAGGATAATAGTCCGAATAATGTAAATAATTTATATAATACCTAATTTTAGAAATATAGACAGATACACACGTTATATAGCTATGCAATATGTGTGCGTCTTTCTGTCTGAAAGTTTGTCTATCTATCTATCTATCTATCTATCTATCTATCTATCTATCTATCTATCTATCTATCTCTCTCTCTCTCGATTAAAAATACCCATCTGTTAATATATATATATATCTTTATATATAATGCGTATATATGTGTCGAGAACGTGAGAAAGAGAGACAAGGAAGCATAGTGCAAAGGTCAATGTGGAATTAGTACATAGGCTTATTTCGTATAATATAAACCCCAATGATTTCTCATCATCATTTCTTGTCTTTGAATTCACCGATATTGTGACCTTTCTATTTTTCGATGAGGTAAACTCCGCCAACATACAATTGTTAAAACGTACAGTCGATGTATCTCATCAAGGGAAAAAAAGGCTGTTTCAATTAATTTTCTTACCTACATTTAAATATATGAGGTAGTCGCAAGTGTAATGGCTCATATTTAAAAACTGATTCGTACTACGGGTTTAACTTAATATAAATGACAAACACTGTGGACTTCAACGCAAATATATAAATCAACGTCTCCTTGATTCGGCCCTCGTATGAAACGTATATAATTACACTGCATCAGTTTTATGATAGGAAGCGGTGACTAGACAGATTAAATCCGATATTACTGCTATTAAGCAATTATTTCTAACAGCCTCCTTTCTACGAATTCTGAGACACTTTTAATTATACGCTATTTACATTCTTCAGACTACTGTCTTCATCTTTGTTGCCATATTTATTAAAACGTTTAGGCCGTTGTACGCTCCGGCCTTCTTCAGCTGTTTGGAATGTCAAACTGAACACTTTATTTCGCTCACTTGAGTAGACTGTTCTAGTTCCACTTGCTATGTCTAATGGATGTCAGTTAACAATTATCTCCTATTAATTCCCCTCTCTAAGTTCTCCACCGCCTTAACCTGGTATTGAACTCACACTCTTTGGATCTTGTCATTGGATGTAACTAAAGCTTTATCCACAAGGACACATGGCACAGTAGATAAAGGCGTTATTTCGATTCAGTTCGATATTCCAACCTCCTGAGGAAGGCCGGAGAGTACAACGGCCGAAACGTTGGAATAAATATGGCGACAAAGATGAGTACAATAATCCGAATAATGTAAATAGTGTGCATAATACCTCATCACAGAAATATAGACATATACTTTTAATGATGTTATTAGAAACTATTTTGTACTGGAAAAAAAAAACACTTACCTTAAAAAAGGGCTGAAGGCGAACGCCTGCCGATACCATTGCCTCTATGATACAAAATAAATGAATAAATAAAACGGTGCATTCTCATTCCGTCGTTTATAACAGAAAACGTTTGATGGCATAGCCCGGATGTGATACCCACAGGGTCGATGGAATAACAAATGTGCACCTATGTTCAAACTCGTATAAAATTAGTGGTAGTGAATCATTTAAGAGAGGAAGCTGAGGAGTTGGAAGAGTGAACCCACGGCTCTGTGAAATTATAACAGTTTTCAAAATATTTATATGCTATTTTTCTCATTCCATTTCATCCTGTCTGGCAGATTTGGAAATCATTTGTCATTTTCTTTCTTCTATGTGTCAGAGCGTGAGCGATCACGGTTCTCCACAATTTCCTGTGTTTTATATCCCTTAGAAAATTGTACTTTTTTTTCCCTATCTATCATAATCCCTGTTCTGCCAACCGTTAACACAAGATTGTTATGTAGGTTATGCATTGACTTCTCTTTTATCTTATTTATGACACCATTCTGCAATATGTGCCCTAAAGATTTTGACTGTCTCTTGCTGATGCGTATGAGGATAGGAAAGAAACGTGGGAAGACGGTGTAATATTAGCAAGAATCGGAAAATTAATTTACATTGTAAAATGGAAAATATTTGAACATAAAATGCGCCATAATCAGCTGAAAATAATGTTAAGCTGTGAAAGACCTGAAACTTTTTAAGAGGCGATAAAAATGCTATATGATGCTTTCGATGTGCCAGCACCAAAACAAGTCGTGGAATCTACAAGGACAATTTCCAGAAAAAGAAAGCCTACTGAAGAATTGGATTTGGATCCGAGAAGAAAAGACTACAAAGGCATTACGATGGCGAACTCTCCAGAAAGAGTCGGGAATATACAAATAATAATCAAAAATAAATTATTTATATAACGTATTAATCTCAAAAGATAGGGAGTTGGAGACTAAATAGTACACCCCCTGGTGATTATATGAACTAGTCCATAACTGTAAATAAAAACTTCAACGTTAGAGCTAAGGAAAAAGAAGTCATTTGGATTCAGTCTTCAGGTGAATTAATACAGGAGCCATGGAAATAGATGAAGCATTGCTTATAATGTTTATAAAAGAAATAATGAAAAGTAGGCTGAACTGCTATGTAAAATATAGCATCCCATATTGCAACGAAAGATGGAAAATTTACTTAAAGACGAAAAAAGAATCGAAGCTATTGATGTTGTTATTCAAACAGGTGTTGAGAATACCACTTTCATAACATGTCGGCAATCAATAGTTTTAAATATGCGAACTTAATTTCCACACATAGTCACATGTATAAAACGTCTCGCCTGAACTTTATGTATTGACAATGAAAATAGATGTTGGTCAAACTAGAAGAGTAATTCATTCCATTTTAAGTTAAACGATCATTAGTTTAATTCTTAAATTAGAATATTATATCTCTGTAGATTGAACAAAGGATAATCTGCATCGAAAGACTTTTGAATTTTGCAGAGGGCACAGATGAGTTAAATTTCAAGGTACAAAAATTAACAAGTACATTTTCGAATAATTAATTCTAATGCATGTCGTATCGTATTATGTTTCTATAAAATATGAATGTTTTATTCACAACAAAAAGATGATCACATTACCACTACAAGAATTAAAAGAAACATACCAAGGCATGTTTCTTATTCATAAAGATATCGGTTATCTAATCCATTCCATTTTCAGTTAAACTCTCAAAAGTTTAATTCTAAAATGTTATCTTTTTTTAGAAAAGTGGATTATTTATATAAAAATAAATTTCCTCGCTGTTCTATCAATTTATAAATGTAAAACAGTTATAAATTTAAGTGAGCATATTACTGAATAGGCATTAAGATGAGAAGGGGCTGACCAGTCTTCACTTTCCAGTTAAGACAGTGTCTAAAAGGGACTCCATGGCCTTGTGTATGATGAATTAATATCCAACCTACAAACCCATTCCAATAGACGAATATTAGCGAGCCTCTTA